>WWET01007832.1:3216-15439 GCA_011038615.1 Limnodynastes dumerilii | reverse complement strand
GAGGGCCAATTTAGAAGGATCAGGAGGAATTGTGCCAGGCTCGAGGACTATGATGTTCAGGCCCGCGATCTCCAGGGCTGGTTTCTGGAATAGAATTACGACACCAGTAAAGTGGAAGAAGAACTCTCCTGAAATACAGACATCAATAGGGAGACACTCCTCATCAATAAGGAGAAGGCTGTGGATACCAAAAACTCCAAATTTGGCCTCCAACCACTTGATATCTAATTTCAGCAGCAATCATAGAATTCTTGAAAATATCCTGAAGCGCCACTGGCACATCCTTCTAAAAGACCCTGTTCTTCAAACCTTTCTCCCCCCCGAACCCAAAATCATCTATAAGAGGGCAGGCAACTTGAAAAGCATTGTGGCTGCAAGCGTGACCCGTCCCAACTCACCTGGTCCATCATCTTGGTTGGGGGAAAATAATGCCGGCTTTTACCACTGCACAAAGTGTACAGCCTGCAAAAATACAAACATGAGAAAAACAAAACCAACGACTGAATACAAATGCAATGTAACCATTTTTAAAATAAAAGAGAAAATTCCCTGTGATACAAAAGGTCTAATCTACTTAATGGAGTGCCCACGTGGCCTCCAATACGTGGGCCGGACCATCAGATGTCTTAAGGAGAGAACTGGCGAACATATAAGGAACATTAAGAAGGGAGTCATGACCCACAGTGTACCATTGCACTTCTTAAAAAAACATCACAAAGATCCCTCTCAACTCTCCTTTATAGGTATCAAGAAAGTGGAAAGGGACTGGTGAGGAGGCGACTATTTGGCAAAAATATCCAAAGAAGAGACCAAGTGGATCTATAATTTATATCTTCCCCCAGAGGTCTTAACATAGACCTTGATCTAGGGTCTTTCCTTTTTGGTTAATACCCCCACCCTCCCTGCCTGCCCTCAGCTCCACAAGCCACCAGCACCTCCCCATCCATATTTTATCCTTTCCTGCCCCCCCCCTCACTCCCTCCCTTCCATCCCTCTTTTTTCACACCAAGGGACCTCTTATTCATCACTTCTGTCCTAGGAACACCATCTCCTCTGCTCCACATACTAGGTGAAGTCTTTATTCCCACTGTCTACTACCCCCCCATTTTTCTCCCTATCCTTCCATATTTTAGGTTTAAATTTCACTGTCGGTGCCACAGGGTTGTCAACAGCAACGAAAAGATGCGGTGCCGACATGAAGAACAAGTAGTGTTGTGTTTCATCTCAAGCTTTCAACCAATTCAATATGGAAACGGTAAATCCCAGCCAATTAACCACTAATTGAAAACGGAACCCTTTCAAATCGTCGGCGCCACAGGGTTGTCAACAGCAACGAAAAGATGCGGTGCCGACATGAAGAACAAGTGTACAAGTGTTTCATCTCAAGCTTTCAACCAATTCAATATGGAAACGGTAAATCCCAGCCAATTAACCACTAATTGAAAACGGAACTCTATCCTTTCAAATAGCCCTGATCAGATTGAACTTATTCCACCATTAGAACTTTTCTGTGAATTACTTTTTATGAATGATTTTAAAGATTTTTTTCTACTAATCACTCAATAAAGTATTACTGTATTACACTCATTGTCATGCTTGATGTGGAGCGCGGTTAGTGATAACTTATCTCTTGTAGTAAAACCGGGTAAGTACAGGGCCAGCGCTACCATTAGGCGATTGCTTAGGGCGCCGGGCCCAGGGGGGCGGCAAAAGCAGGTCTCTTCCTGGAAGTTATTGGAGGTGCGAATCATATACACAGAGCACTGCAGCTCCGTTGTGCCCCTCCTCCTCCCTCCTTGTGAAAGTAACTGCAGCGTGACGCAGGCACGTGACCTTCACGTCCCTGCATAACATCAATAAGCCGAGAGGAGACAGCCCATGCGCCGCTGAGGATCAGGTGAGAGAAGTGCTTATTTTTTAACAAGGAATAAACAGCGCTATAGGGATATATGCACACACATGCAGAAAATAAATAAATAGATAGATAAATCTCCAGCTGCTATTATTGAGGGAGACCACCCCTACTGAAAAATAAAATATATAGAAATAAAAAAGCGCTAGGAGATTTATATAAATAGATTGACAATTTATTAAATATAGAATATCGATCAAGTAACCAATAAAAATAAAAATAACCCAGATAAAAGAACAGTCCTTATGTTGTAAACTGTGCACCGTATGGTATCTTATATATAATGAAGCAGCTGGTAATCAAGCGGTTTAATGCCAGGCAATAGTCTCCTATAGCCACAAGTCAGGCCAAACCGCCTAGGGTGCCCAGAGACTTAGCACCGGCCCTGGGTAAGTGTTAGCCAAGGGGCCATGCCTTAATGAATCAATTTGCATAAATCGTGTCATTAAGCCCCACCCCCTACATGCATCTATAGCTTCCCTCCGGGATCTCCCTGAGGGAAGCTGTTAAAAATCGGCAACCCTGCATAACAGTGTCACTGGCAGCATTGTCCCTGCTGTCAGCAGGCACACAATGGAATAACTCAAGCAGCATTGTATCAGCCAGCTAGGAAGTACGGCAAGCAGGAGGAACCAAACCCATACTATCTGCTAATACTTTATTTATGTCTTACAATGTTATTAGTGCACTCATTACTAATTGTCTCTATTTTCTATTGATCCTATTAATGATCCCTACATTTCCAGCATTTCATTTTTTGTTCTCTCCAGTTTATTTCATTCAAATGTGATGTATTAGAAAGATGCACCTAGAAAGGTGTGATCAGGATGATTGCCTGCAGCTCACCAGCATAACACTGGGTGGCAGTATACTTCCATTTTCAGTCCTTTTTACACACTAAAGCCAACAACGTTTTTAAATATAGATAGGAATATACGTAAAACCTGTGTTTTAAAAAGATGTTTATAATCAAAAAATAAGATTTCACAATATACAGCATGTCTGTATTAAATCATTTATATCTGTATTTGGCTGCGTCATTCAATAAGAAATACACATAGTAATACAAGTCTGAATTTTACTTTTTATTAGGCAATTTAATTAATTTTTTAATGAAAACTTTTTTGTTTCTTTCATGTTAGGGATAAGGAATAAGTATGGGTTGAATATGAAGCCAACTTCAGCTTTGTTATAGTAATACTGTATACATATTGACTTCAGACAGGGCCGGCACAATGTGGTCTGTGGAGGATTGCGGCACAGACCACCGCCAGGCCCGATCCTCCACTGCAGCACATGGCTGAAAGGTATTACATACTGGATTTCAGTTTTGCCTCTAGGGGTCACCAGTAAACCAGTTATTCCTATCAAGGACATTTCTACTACTTGCCCATAGAGGCTACTGTTGAACACTATCTCTGGGACTATTTATGTTTTGTGCTCACTATCCTACACCTGTGCTCTGGGCTTATCTATCCCATCATTCCAGAGCTAGGTATGGGTCATTATTTCCTGTTTCCTGAGCTGCAAGATTGTTTGCTGTTCTCAACTGTTGTCCTGTCTCCTGGATCCCTACTTTATACCATCCAAGCTATACCACCCACAGAAGTACGCATAAAAATCTGTGAATTTTTGGTACCGTAAATGACAGGAAAAAGTGCACCGTGAGCTGCCATAAAGCCCGCACAAGAGAGGGGAGTGACAGAGGGGAATAACAGAGGGGAGTGACAGGGGGAGTTCACTCCCCTCTCTGTCGGATGGACAGACTCGAGTCTGGCTCCGGTCCTGAATAAGAATACTGATTTTGTACTTGAAATATATATATTTTTTATTACAAAAAATAACCAGGCTGTTTTGAAAAGTTTTCCAATCTGTGTAAGACAGATGGCCAGTCATTAGACAAAAACAACAATTAAAAATGACATTGGACTGGATCCAGACTTAAGTATGTGATAATAAAGCTGATCAGTATCTGTGTGCAGTTAGCAATTCAAAGCTATATCCCTACATGCAAAGAATACAATTAACTTGACTCCCCCTGCAATCAACATGGTTTAGCCCAGGAGTTAGTGACATAGATAAGCAAAATTAAAATAACAGAGGTTCTCTGCCGTGTAGCTCCAGGGATTGAGGTTTTCTGCCTGGGAGACTTTAATATTGTTATGGACTGGGCCCTTGATAGGTGGAATGAAATGCGAGGGCCCCTGGAGATGGCCCAGATCCTACTCCTTTTGCCATACTGACAGGAATATTGGTGTACTAGTCTAAACCTCATCCTCCAGGGGTCCACCCATCCCAACTCAGCCTCTCATCATGTCCTGAATTGATTTAATCCGAGACGCTATTCCCAAGGGTCGATTTCTTACATGTCAAGAGGCATCTCTGATCACTCCCTATTACACCTGTCTCTGAATCTAGATGCTGATAGAGGCATTCGCTTATGGAGGCTTAATTCTTTCTGGCTGATGCTAATAGGGGCAGGTCTGGACCTTGTGGCATCTTGGGAGCAGTACTTTCAGGATAACCGGAGTTCCACGAGTGCAGAGGTGGTGTGGGAGGCATTTAAGGCGTTTATGAGGGGCTCCTTTATTAAACAGGTCGCAGGTATTAAACATTTCCACAGGGCTAGGGAAACTGAGTTGGAACAGTCCTGTAGGGAACTAGAGGCCCGTTATCTCTCCTCGGGAGACCCTGGTGATCGCGAGTCCTGGCTGCGGGGTCAGAGAGAGTGGACTGATTACTTGCTCGACAAAACTAAACGCAGGCTTCTCTTCATGAAACATTCTCTTTATTCACAGGCAGATGCTGGAGGCAGTTACCTGGCGTGTTTGGCGAGGGAGATCAGGGGTAATAATGTCATCCCAGCTATTTTAGATCCAGAGGGAAACACGCGTTGCATGGGATCGGAAATTGCTGAGGTGTTTTTTAACTTTTACAAAAATCTCTATGCTACGCAGGTGTCCTACTCGACTGACCAGTTAACTGCTTATTTGGACCAGGTTCACTTTCACAAATTATTGCGGGAATCCGATGATTTTTTAGATGCCCCATTCACTGAGGAGGAGATAACACATGTCATCAGTTCCTTCCCAAATTGTAAGGCCCCCGGCATAGACGGCATTCCAATAGAAGTCTATAAGTCCTTCCCCCAGTTTCTTGCCCCTTGGTTGTTACACTACTTTAATACATTTTTCGAGGACAGGAAGCTGCCACCGTCTATGCTGGAAGCTCTTATTGTCCTAATACCTAAAACTGATAAAGACCCCCTTCTCCCAGAGTCTTATCGCCCCATCTCCTTACTTTCCTCTGACATTAAGATCCTAGCTAAATTACTGGCCCTTAGACTGAACACCGTAATCACACAGATTATCCACCCTGACCAGACCGGGTTTATGCCAGGCAAATCAACCACTATCAACCTTCGCAGACTGTTTAGCCAGATCCAGTTGACAGACAAGTCCCTACCAGAGGCGGCGATCCTCTCTCTGGACGCCGCCAAGGCGTTCGACTCTGTCGAGTGGCCATACCTTTGGGAGGTGCTTAGACGGTTCGGCTTTGGGGACTGCTTTATTAAATGGGTACAGCTCCTCTATTCTTCCCCAGCGGCCAGAGTCTGCGTTAACGGACATACTTCCAATTTGTTTGCACTAGGTCGGGGTACGCGACAGGGTTGCCCGCTGTCGCCTGCTCTGTTTGCACTGGCCATAGAGCCACTCGCGAGTATTATCCGTGCGCATCCGGATATCGTAGGACTCCCGGCAGGCAACTTAGTAGACACAATAGCTTTGTACGCGGACAACGTATTGCTCTTTCTGTCCAATGCTGGCTACTCATTGGGATGCGTACTGCAGACGATAGGCGCTTTTGGGGTCTATTCTGGTCTTAAAATAAACTGGCCAAAGTCCTATATTTTCCCCATGGGCTGTATAGATTCTTCCCGAACCCCTCTGCAGAGCCCGTTGCAGTGGACAAGTAAATTTAAATATCTGGGAATATGGGTTTCCCACGAGGCCACTGACTATGTATCTCTCAATCTGGCCCCCGTGGATTCATATTTTAAAAACAAATTCCATCAGTGGCAAAAACTTCCCCTGACTGTAACAGGCAGGATAAACCTCGTGAAAATGGTTATCCAGCCTAAGTACCTCTACGTGCTACAACATTCACCTGTCTATATTCCCCGGAAGGTGTTCGCAGCCCTTAATGGCCTGCTTTCCTCCTTCATCTGGGCGGGACGTAGACCTAAGATGCGTATCACTACCTTGTCCCGGGCCAAGGCGGTGGGGGGACTTGCCCTGCCCAATTTTCGTAATTACTACATAGCCTCACAGCTTGTGCATTTGATATCCTGGGTAACCACAGGGGGCACGGAGGGTGTGTGGAGTGCGTTGGTACACCGCTCTTTTCCCCACCATTTGCCATTACAAATCCTATTGATGGGTAGACTCGTCAAATCTTTCTGCCCTATTGTCCGGCAGGCGGTTGAGGTGTGGAAGTTGGCAGGCAAGCTTTTGGGGGGTGAGGGAGTGGATCCGGAGATGCCCCTGTGGCATAATAAGAATTATCCCGAAATTCAGGCTCTCAGGGTGCATAGTATGTGGTCCCGCTCCCCTCTGCGGTCAGTGGGTCAGTTGTACAGTGCTGGTGTGCTAAAAACTTTTATACAGCTACGGGAGGAGTTCTCGTTCCCCTTAACCAACTTTTTTGCATATCTCCAGCTTAGACACGCCTTGGCATCACAGTTCCGGGAGGGACCCTCTGTCCTGGTGGATTCTGAGACTAAAAAGCTTCTACAAGATTTAGGCCCACGTAAGGCTACATCATATCTATACGCTACCTTGAATGCATTGACGGCGGATTGTTTGGAGGGTCTCCGTAGTGCCTGGGTACTGGATTTGGGTTCCCTGGAGGATGAGGCCTGGGAACATATGGTGGGATGTACGAGGGAAGCCATGGCGTGCCTGCGCTTTCAGCAGATTCATTATTATATCCTGCATAGAGTTTATCATACCCCGATGAGCCTCAAGAGACTGGACCTGCGCTCCTCTTCTGAGTGCCCTAAGTGTGGGGCATCAGATGCTGGATTCTGGCATCTACTGTGGGCTTGCCCTTATGTACATCACTTCTGGGAGGGGGTTTGGGCATGCATTGGAGTCACTGCTGAGGAGCTTAGACCCGCTGACTGCACTGTTTGGGACATTGAGGAACGGTTCAACAAAATTATGTATAGATATGTATTAAATCTTTCCACATTAGCCAATGTGATAATTGCCAGATCATGGATGGCTCCTGATCCTCCCATAGTATCGCGCTGGGTGACGCTGGTGAATGACACAGTGGGGCATGAGCGGTTTCTGTATACTCAGAGAAAGGCCTTACACAAATATTACAAGGTCTGGACGAGATGGTGTGAATCCCCCTATGGTGTAGCTCTGGAGGAGTGACCTGAGATATCTGAGTTTGTCCCTACGGTAGTGGCGTATGGTGTTATGTTTTGAATGTTTGTGCTGATTACCTGTTCCCTTGTCTTGTACACTAATCTAGTTGGAGACGGCTCCCTTCCTCTCCCCTCTAACAAGAATGTTTTGTGACCCTAGCGGATTGACGTTGTGTGGTACAAATTGACAGCTCAATATGTGATGTATACTCATGTGAACTTATTGACATGTATTTGGTTTATATATGTGTGCTCCCATATAGATATATGGTGAAAGTCGGTACGGTATTAACAGCAGCAGTGCGGGGGGGGTTGTTTTTGTTTTGTTATGTCTGTTATTTTGTTCTGTGTTTCTGAAAATTAATAAAAATTTACTGAATTTAAAATAAAAAAAAACGGGTAAGTACAGGGCCGGCGCTACCATTAGGCGATTGCTTAGGGTGCCGGGCCCAGGGGGGCGGCAAAAGCAGGTCTCTTCCTGGAAGTTATTGGAGGTGCGAATCATATACACAGAGCACTGCAGCTTCGTTGTGCCCCGCACCTCCTCCTCCTCCACCCTCCTTGTGAAAGTAACTGCAGCGTGACGCAGGCACGTGACCTTCAGGTCCCTGCATCACATCAATAAGCCGAGAGGAGACAGCCCGCGCGCCGCTGAGGATCAGGTCAGAGAAGTGCTTATTTTTACTGCAGCCTATAAAATGTTTACTTTTACAGGGGGTGGGTGTGTGTGTGTGTGTGTGTGTGTGTATTTATATGTATATATGTGTGTGTGTGTGTATGTATTTATATGTATATATGTGTGTGTGTGTGTGTATGTGTGTATGTTTGCATATATGTGTGTTTGTATATGTATATATGTTTGTATGTATATGTGTGTGTCTATTGGGTATTTGAAAACCCCCTCCCCCTGCCAAATTCTGCGTTAGCCACTGGGGAGGGTGTCTGCCTATAGAATGGCGTGTGGGTGTAGTGGTGCAGGGGGATAACACTGGGTGGCAGTATACTTCCATTTTCAGTCCTTTTTACACACTAAAGCCAACAACGTTTTTAAATATAGATAGGAATATACGTAAAACCTGTGTTTTAAAAAGATGTTTATAATCAAAAAATAAGATTTCACAATATACAGCATGTCTGTATTAAATCATTTATATCTGTATTTGGCTGCGTCATTCAATAAGAAATACACATAGTAATACAAGTCTGAATTTTACTTTTTATTAGGCAATTTTATTTATTTTTTAATGAAAACTTTTTTGTTTCTTTCATGTTAGGGATAAGGAATAAGTATGGGTTGAATATGAAGCCAACTTCAGCTTTGTTATAGTAATACTGTATACATATTGACTTCAGACAGGGCCGGCACAATGTGGTCTGTGGAGGATTGCGGCACAGACCACCGCCAGGCCCGATCCTCCACTGCAGCACATGGCTGAAAGGTATTACATACTGGATTTCAGTTTTGCCTCTAGGGGGAACCAGTAAACCAGTTATTCCTATCAAGGACATTTCTACTACTTGCCCATAGAGGCTACTGTTGAACACTATCTCTGGGACTATTTATGTTTTGTGCTCACTATCCTACACCTGTGCTCTGGGCTTATCTATCCCATCATTCCAGAGCTAGGTATGGGTCATTATTTCCTGTTTCCTGAGCTGCAAGATTGTTTGCTGTTCTCAACTGTTGTCCTGTCTCCTGGATCCCTACTTTATACCATCCAAGCTATACCACCCATAGAGGTGCGCATAAAAATCAGTGAATTTTTGGTATCGTAAATGACAGGAAAAAGTGCACCCCAAGCTGCCATAAAGCCCGCACAAGAGAGGGGAGTGACAGAGGGGAATAACAGAGGGGAGTGACAGAGAGGAGTGACAGGGGCGAATAACAGAGGGGAGTGACAGGGGGTGTTCACTCCCCTCTCTGTCGGATGGACAGACTCAAGTCTGGCTCCAGCCCTGAAATATATATATTTTTTATTACAAAAAATAACCAGGCTGTTTTGAAAAGTTTTCCAATCTGTGTAAGACAGATGGCCAGTCATTAGACAAAAACAACAATTAAAAATGACATTGGACTGGATCCAGACTTAAGTATGTGATAATAAAGCTGATCAGTATCTGTGTGCAGTTAGCAATTCAAAGCTATATCCCTACATGCAAAGAATACAATTAACTTGACTCCCCCTGCAATCAACATGGTTTAGCCCAGGAGTAACTAATTTCAAGCACTTACTTAGGTCTTGATCCAGCCCATTGTCTTTTATGTTGTTAGTTACACAGAAGAGCTCTTCTGTATTTGATATTTGTTGGGATAATAGATTCATATTATCTCTTTTATTCCAGGGTGGCAACTGAAATGTGATAAATTGTAGTGACAATGGGCCTGATCCAGACCTACGCTCGCACACGAACGTACGCTGATCGTAAGTGAAAAAACGGCAGAAAAAACGCACTGCGCATGTGCATAGTGAAAACTTCCGGTCATACCAAAGACCTTTTCGTAGCGGCGATTCGGGCGTCCGTATTATGCGCGTATTTTCTGACGACGGGGCGTGTTTATAGTACAAAGTTAGTACGGACGCTGGAGTTAAGGAATGTAGGCGGGGGAGCCATTTAAATTGTACAGTATGGGCGTGCTCAGGCCGCTACGAACAGCGTGTCGCTACGAAAATACGTACGAACACATGGAAAAGTTAGGGTAGGGTTCGGCGGGCGTACTGAAAGGAAGGTAAGGGGAGTGTTGTGGGAGTGAAAGTTTTTATGCTGGAGCGGTAATATGCTCCGCTCTCATGTTTAGGTCTGGATCAGGCCCAATGTGCCGGATCCAGAACCAATGGCAGATTCTGTACGTTAGCCTTCATTGCGGCAGCTTTTGTGTGGAATTTATGATCCTAAATTCTGCACTCAGGAATGTGGACACTCCCTCGGCAATCCTGAGCACGGAATGGATTTCCATGAACTGGACCCTTCCTTGAGTACAGCTTGGCATGAGGAAGTTTGTATATAAGTTTAGCCAAGTACCTAGGCCCACCCACCAGGTGTATATTGTATGCATGTTGAGAGGGCCCTCCCAGCATGCAGGTAGTGAATGCCACCCAGAACGCAGCATTCCGATGCACAATTCATATGCAGTACAGACTAATAGGAGACTTATGTAAGTAACATACCATAGCCTCCTAGCTTTTTACATCTGGATCCAGCCCAATGTGTCCCAATAGAGAATATATTATGGCTTGACTTCCCAAACCCATCCTGTCTAGAACCTGCCACAGATAACTCCATTCAACATGTCGAAGGCGATTCAAAGGCTTTACAGCATCCAAAGAGACTACCACCTCCGCTGAACCTTCCAGATGCTGCAGTTGTAGATGGGTGTATAAGTTGATGTAGACTTTTTTGGGCATAAAACCTGTTTGGTCTGACCAAGTTGCGTGGTCAGTATCTTAGCAAAGATCTTGATGTCTGTTGTCAAAAGAGAAATGGACCTATGTGAATCCCCTGAGACGGGGTCCTTTCCAGGTTTTAAAATTACAATTATTGAGCTTCTCGCATTGATGCAGGAAGAGAGCCACCTGCCTGAAAATGGTCAAATAGGTTAAGGAGCTTGGGCAAGAAAAAGTCTCTGTAAGACCTGTAAACCACAATAGGGATGCCGTCAACACCCACCACCTTTTTGGTTAGAAAATAATTTAATCGCTGCTTCTATCATCAACCATTATGGGGAATTTAAAAGAGTCTGGCTATCCCCTAATAGTGTGGCTATCCCCTAATAGTGTGGCTATCCCCTAATAGTGTGGCTATCCCCTAATAGTGTGGCTATCCCCTAATAGTGTGGCTATCCCATAATAGTGTGTCTATCCCCTAATAGTGTGGGCAGAGAAATAGAATCCAAGTATGCAGAGAGTTCAGATTAATCATATTGGGCTCTCGAGGCATAGACAATTTTATAGTGCTGATGTAAGACCTGAGCATTACCTGAATTACCCTGTGACATATAAATACAAACAATGGGCTGGATCCAGACTTAAGTAAGTGCTTGAAATCAGTTACTTCTGGGCTAAACCATGTTGATTTCAGGGGGAGACAAGGTAATTGTATTCTTTGCATGCAGGGATATATCTTTAAATTGCATACTGCACACAGATACTGACCAGCTTTACTATCACACTGTTATTTAGACTTGGGATAGGAAACATCACCTCTCAACTCTAATACTGTTTGCAACAGATGAAATATGACTCCCCTGCAATCAACATGGTTTAGCCCATTAATTCAGTAACTCATTTCAAGCAATTACTTACCGTATTTCCCCACGTACAAGACGCACCTCTGTATAAGACGCAGGGGTCCCAAAATTGAAAGTGCATCTTGTCTCCCAGTCTCGGCCACCGCGGGACTTCATATTGTGGCCGCAGTCCCGCTCGCTGGATGATCCGCAAAGGTAAGAAAGCTTTGAAGGAGAGGGAGCTGCAGCCTAGACTTCATTTTAACATCCAGCCGCAGTCTGACTCCAGACCAGCGGCACTGGTCTGGAGTCAGACTGTGGCCGGATGTTAAAATGGTAACCCCCCCCCTGTAAAAGACGCACCCTGTTTTTAAAGACCCTATTTTTTTCAAAAAAGGTGCGTCTTATACATGGGGAAATACGGTAAGTCTGGATCCAGCCCAATATGAAGACAGGAAATTGCCTATTGCCTATGAATTGTCTTGATCTTGTGGAGGAGGAGGAGAAGGGGGAGGGGAGCCTTGCTGCTCTGATGTGCAAACTGCATAAGTTTTGTGGCAGCTGCCATATATTAGGCTAAAAAACTATTGGTGCAGTACTTCAAAGCTGTAAGTGCAGGTTTTCCAAAGTAGTGCAAGATATTTCAGCA
>WWET01007831.1:13251-27265 GCA_011038615.1 Limnodynastes dumerilii | reverse complement strand
CCCCCCCCCCCCCGAGCACAGAATAGTGTAGATGATTTTTCACCTTGTTATAAAGCTATAATGGGGCAGATCTGGAGATGAGAGTACATCAGGACCCAGATTTACTAAGCTGCGGGTATAGTTGAGATGTTGCCCATAGCAACCAATCAGATTCTGGCTCTCACTTTCCTATTACATACTAGAAAATATAATCTAGAATCTGATTTGTTGCTATGGGCAACATCTCCACTTTTCCTTTCGCGCAGCTTAGTAAATCTAGTCCAAGCTTACTTAGCATATCTAGGCATGATCTTTACATGTCCGATTAAGACCCTGAGAAGTGTCTGAGAAATCGATTGCTTCTGCCTCGCTGAGGGAAAGTAATCAATGATTCCCAGGATGAAGATGCAACGGGAAATGGTTTGTATCCCTTCTTCTAATTCTTACCCTTACCTTCTTCTCCCTGCAGCCTGACCCTAAAGGTGCATACACACATATAAAATTATCTGGCAGATATCTGAAAGATCTGACTGTTGGAATGAAAATGTGGTAATGAATAAGAGCAACTGACAATACTATTTGCTCTCATCCACTGCCAGATTTCCATTCCAACTGCCAGATCTTTCAGATATCTGCCAGATAATTGTATAGTGTGTGTGCACTTTAAGACTCTCTTCCATTCAGCCTAACCCTAAGATTCCCCTCCAAGCAGCCTGACCCTAAAACTCCACATAGACTACTACTCCCTATAGACTCTTCTATAATACTCACCTGTCTGGTCTGGTGTGGTGATGCGACGGGTATGTGGCAGCGTTTTTTGAATAAATGAATGGGTAAGTTTGCTGATCAGCATAATTACCCATTCATTAATAACATTTTTGAATTAGAGCTGTTTTGGAAATAGAGACAGACAAAAATTTGCTGTTTTGGAAACAGCATTTTCGAGGCGGCAACTGCAACCCGGGCATGAGGTGTGAGGATAGGCAGAGAGTAGATGTGAAGATGCACAGATATGATAAAATGTGAACACAGGCAGAGGGGCTGGAATATAAACATAGGAAGAGGGGATGAGATGAGAGGCAGAGGGGATGAGAGGTAGAGGGGATAAGATGAGATGAGAGGCAGAGAGGATGAGAGGTAGAGGGGCTGAAATATAAACATAGAAAGAGGGGATGAGATGAGATGAGAGGCAGAGAGGATGAGATGAGAGGTAGAGAGGATGATATGAGATGAGATGAGATGTAGAGGATGAGATGAGATGAGATGAGAGGTAGAGAGGATGAGATGAGAGGTAGAGGGGCTGAAATATAAACATAGGAAGAGGGGATGAGATGTGATGACAGGAAGAGAGGATGTGATGAGAGGCACGGGGGATGAGATGTGATGAGAAAAGGGGATGAGATGTGATGAGAGGCACAAGGGATGAGATGTGATGAGAGGCACAGGGGATGAGATGAGATGAGAGGCAGAGGGGATGAGATGTGATAAGAGGCAGAGGGGATGATATGTGATGAGAGGAAGGGTTGAGGAGATGAGAGGCAGAGGAGAGGGGATGAAATAAGAGGCAGAGGGAATAAGATGACAAGAGTCAGAGGGGATGAGATGAGAGGAGAGGGGATGAAATGAGAGGCAGAGGGGATGAGATGTGAAGAAAAGCTAAGGATAGTATGATAAAGCAAAGCCAAGAAAATCATTTGTTACACAAGGCAGTCAGTAGGAGGAGTGAAAGGTTAGTGAAGGTGGTAGGTGACTCATGTGGTTTCCTGGGTCAGCTGGAAAGGGCAAAAGGGGAGAGATTAAAAGCGTTTGAGCTCAACACTGGGAGAGGTGGTGGCTTGTGGTTAAGCTGGACAAAACGAGAAAACCTTAGGTCATCAAAGGCTGATAAGTACCAGTCTGGTACTGGGCACTGGAAAACATGTACCAGGAGTCGGATTGGTGTGTATGTCAGAGTCGGATATGATCCCAGTCTTCACTGGCCAGAAACTTGTAATCCAGGGAGGGAGATGGAATAAGGAGAAGTTAGTGAAGCAGGAGAATTTATGTCATCAATGCAAATGGAAAGCAAATAAAGCCTGTGTCATGATCAGGGTACTTTTCACTGCACTTTAGTATTTTGTTTACCTTTGCTGATCACATGACCTTCCTTTAGTTCACTGCAGTTTCTGGTATTCACTCTCTGCTGCAGTCATTATTGCACAGGTGTGGCTCATTCCCTTGCTGGAGCTCATTCATCAGCTGCCCAATTTAAATCCCACTCTGACATCACTTCCCTGTCAGAGCAACAGGTTTCCATGTCTGCTGATATTGATTCGTGTGTCCTGGCTCCCCGGTTCCAGGTCCTGTCTCTAGTACTTTGTTCCCGGTAACCAGTCCTCAGTCCCAGTTATCCTGTGTTCCATTGTGTCTGATTCCTGCCTGTGTCTCCGGTGTCTGCACTTCCAGTGCCCATTGCTCGCCACAGTATCCAGTCTCAATTTCCACTCCTACACTACCTCCTGCTACCCTCAGATCCTGTCCACCATCTTGGCGTGGAAAATACAGTACAAAAATACTACTGAAATCATAACGACAGGGTAGGACATCCCCACTGCCCACCCTAGGTCACTCCAGCGTCATTCACTGAGTACAGGGAAGGGGATGGGAGATGCTGCGGGCTGCTGCAGGATGACTCTGCCTGTCAAACATTGTGAATGAGCGCCGCTGTTTAACAGTGGTGTCCATCTCCATAACCTCCACCATGACCCATTCCATTAGGTACAAAATATTCTGCTCCTCAGTTTCCAACTGTCAGTTACTACGGTAACCACAATGTTGTAGAGAAAAGTCGTTTTTTATATATTAGTTAAGTCATTTAAACCAGGTGAGTGACAGTTGGAAGCTCAGGTGAAGAGTATAATGGGGTAGATCCAGAACTACGTGTGCCGTACGTTTATTCGCGGTGCGTGTTTTCGTACGTGTAAACTCGTTACACTCCCCTCGGCACACCCCTTGCACAGACGTATTTTGTCAAGATACGCTTCCCAAACCCTGCCTTAACTTTTTCCAACGTAACCGCAGTCATACGCACACGTACGTATGGGCTGAACGAATTTACGCAGCTAAGCACGCCCATACTGTACACTTTAAACCCCCCGCCTCACGCCCATACTGTACACTTTAAATACAAATCCCGCCTACTTAACGTAATTCAGACGTATTTTGCACTAACGTAAAATTGGCACGCCCACACGTAAGTATTTAAGTGATACATACGTGAATGGCCCATACGTTCACTATTACGCTACGTTAATGTGCGTATTTTCTATGGTGCGCATGCGCAGTGCGTTCTAAACTGCGAATTTACGTCTCCGCCAAGCATAAATTCGCTTCCAAGCGTTGTTCTGGATCAGGCCCAATGTGCCTAATGGAGGGGGTTATGTTGGAGGGTCTGCATCTCAGGGGGGCAAAGCTGCAGAGTGGGGGGATGAGTGCCTCTCCAGCCTGGCGCCGTCCTGCACTGCATCTCCCCACCGCTTAGCGCGTCGCGCCGGCTCTGGGTCTGGATCCGCTCAAGCGTTCCTTAGTCACTCTCTACATACACTAGGTGCGATCCTAAATTCTGTGCATGCAGGGGCAGTACACACCCCATGCACTCCCCTTGTACACACGGACACTTCCATGCTCAGAAGCCCAATTTAACGTTTTGCCCACGCCGCTGTGCATAAGACACTCGTTCATAGCGAAGGAATAGCCAAGCCCTACTGCACATTTAAATACCCCGCCCATCGTGCACACATGCTGAAGGCATGGCAGGTCACAGCGGCGGAAGTTCTTCCCAGGTGCAAGGGGACGGGACGCGGCACTGGTGTGACATCATGATGACGTGCAGGGCATTCCCACTGGCGTGACGTCGTGCATTACTGGGAACCAGTAGGGTTAATCTATTTAACCGGGCTCAGAGCCAGTAATAGTTATATTACTGGCTTGGGCCCGTTAGCGGAGCCTTCAGAAGTAAGTACAGGACTGGTCACTGCAGAGGAGGACAATGTAACTGCTCCCCACCGGAGCTCAGTGCTTCCATTGCCTCCGGTCAGGGGCGTCTTAAATAGGGAGGGGGCCCGTACCCTTGTGCAGGATTTGTACCCCCCTCCCCTGCACATGGATCTAGTTGTTGGTAATTAAGGGGTTAGAGCCACTTTATCAATCATCTAATTATAATATCTGTAGCATTTCGGCTGGTAGCGTAGCAGTTGCTTATGGTCATTGTGCTTTCACCTCTCTCTGACAGAACACTGTGCTTTATAATACACTGTACATTTGCCACAGGCTACTGTACAGATAAGTGGGTTTAATGGAGCACAGACAAGCTAAAGCGAAGCTGACAACGGAACAGAAATTAAACATGCATCGTAAGTGTTTAAGCTGAATACAAACATCGGATTTTGTGTTCCCTGTTTCTCATTTTTCCTTAGGCAGAACAAACAGTTTAGGAAAACGGTACAGAAAATAACTTGCAGATGAGGTGAAGCTGTAAAAGTAAATATTTCACCTTTATGGATATAATGAAACGTGTTAATTTGTTGCTTCGGTGCTGTGTTGCTGATTATTGCAGGATCCCACAACAAACATAGGGGGCGCCATATCATTGCAAGGGAATAAGAAAGATAAAGGTGTGAATGACCCTTCTTCGAAAGGGCTGTTTTCGACACCACATTTCCGGGGACGGAGCTGCACAACCGCAGACAGGTAACTGCCTATCCCTATTTCCCCAACCCTAACCCTTACTGTCATCCTAACCATCACCTTCCATTACCCTAACCCTCCTTTCCCCGCAGCCTAATCCTAACCTTCCCCTTTTTTTCTCCAGCTCCTCCCCGCAGACTGGTGGTAGTCTCCGCACCAATGGCTGTCATTGCGAAGTAGAGACAGCCGAAACTCTCTATTTCGAATGACAGCCTCAAGTGCATGATTTTGCATTTTTTGGCATTAAACTGCAGTTGCCACACTCTTGACCATTCCTCCAGTCTACCTAGATCATCCCTCATTTTGTGTACCCCACCTGGCGTGTCTACCCTGTTACATATCTTTGTGTCATCTGCAAAAAGGCATATTTTCCCCTCAATACCACAGGCAATATCACCTATAAAGATATTAAATAGCACTGGTCTAAGTACAGAACCCTGGGGTACGTCACTGGTTACCTTACCCTCCCCAGAAGAGATTCCATTTACTACAACCCTTTGTTGTCTATCCTGTAACTAAGATTGTATCCATGCAACTATCTTTAAGTCCAATCCCAAAGTTTCCAGCTTATTTAACAGACTGCACTGTGACACAGTGTCAAAAGCCTTGCTAAAATCTAGATAAGCTATGTCTACAGCTCCCCCTTTATCTAATACTTTACTGACCCAGTCAAAAAATTCAGAGAGATTTCTTTGACATGATCTGAATTCATGCTGCTTGGGATCCTGTAAGTTACTGGATTTAAGATACTGTACAATGTGTTCTTTTAACAGTGTTTCCATCAATACTCACTACTGATGTTAGACTCACTGGTCGGTAGTTTGATGCTTCATCCCTACTTCCACTTTTATACGACATTTGCTATTTTCCAGTCCTCTGGAATCACCCCAGTTATAGGTGACTGATTGAATAATTCAGTTAGTAGTTTGCCAGCATCCCTCTAAGCTCTTTTAGTATTCTAGGATGTATCCCATCTGGTCCTATTGATTTGTCCACTTTCAGCTTTGAAAATTCTTTTCATACCTGCTCCTCAGTGAAAGTAGTAATTTCCCCAAATTGTATTAATAGTCTTACCATTTAAAAGTGGACCCTTCCCCTCTCTTCTTTTGTGAATATTGAACAGAAATACTTGTTAAGATGATCTGCCATAGCCCTTTCACTCTGAACAAGAATTCCACTCTCCGTTTTGAGCCTTACTATACCCTCCTTATTTTTCCCGTATGGTCTTTAATTAGCAAATGCAGGCTGCTTGGGATCATGTAAGTTACTTGATTTAAGATTTTGGTCATTTGAAGGTTTTCTATCAATTTCTCTATTACTGGTGTACGGCTCACTGGTCAGTAGTTGTCAGTTTCTTCCCTACTTCCACTTTTATGCACAGGGGCTATATTTGCTATTTTCCAGTCTCTAGGAATTACTCCTGTTACTAATGACTAACTGAATAATCTGGTAAATGGGTTTACCAGCATCCCTGTAAACTCTATTAGTATCCTAGGATCAAGGGCATTTTAAGAAGTGAGGGGGCCCTTGTGCAGAATTTGTACATGCTCCCCCACCCCCTTACCTGAGACAGGACTGTCCCGATTTTCAGACCTCAGAAGAGGCGGAGCCTAATGGCATTGTAAGCCCCGCCCATTTTTGGGCACGAATGGCGACAGTCCTACCGCATGGGAAGTGGGGCTCATTCGGCATCTATTTCTTCCCTCCGGAAGATCTTAGCGGGAAGAAATAGATGCCAAATGGTCCCCCTTCCCCTGCCAACCCTGGGTGCAGGATGGATGCCACAGGGCCCCCTGTTCTTAGGGGCCCGTGTGCACTGCACACCCTGCACCCATTATAGATATGCCTAAGCCCAGTATATATCCCATCTGATCACATAGATTTTTCCACTTTCAGCTTAGAGAATTCTTTTAAGCTTCTCTGTGTAAGGACCAGTAATTACGTCCTGTGTCCAAATTCTTGCAATTTAACAGCGGTTCCTTCGCCTCTCTTTTGTAAATACTGAGCAATTGGTTCTCTTCCTGGAGGCAGAAGCAATTGATTTGGGAGCCACTTCGGAATCTGTTGGTATGAAACAGCCCTTTCGAAAAAGGGCTGTTCGTACTGCGGACCTAATCCCTATTACTATAGGGAGAAATCAGCACAAGGTGCTCTTCCCCATAATTATTTTTTATTTGTGTCCCAGCATCAAGCTCATCTTTCAAATTGTTTTCTATCACTTGGGAAAAATTTTAACACAAATGTGATTCAAGGGCATGAAATTAAGAAAAGGGGGTTTTAGGGCATTTACAATTTAAATGGAACAATTGTTATTACACTTGATATGTGATCATTGGGACATATAATCTTACGCAAAATGCTCATTTTCCATTCGCAAAACTAACGCATTTTGCACATGCACTTTTTCCAGTACAAATCTTTATCTGTTGGATCCAGACTTCCATACTGAAAATGTTTTCCTGGTGCTACGTTTGCTGCACACCAGGGTACGGAGTCTAACTGGGGCCAGGGGCCAGATTTACTAAGCTGAGGGTTTGGAAAAGTGGAGATGTTGCTCATAGCAACCAATCAGATTCCAGCTGACATTCTCTATTATGTAAAAAGAAAGTGAGAGCTAGAATTTAATTGGAGGCTATAGGCAACATCTCCACTTTTCCAAACACACAGCTTAGTAAATCTGGCCAGAGGTCTTCACTAGGACCCTTGATGATGTGGAAACACTCATGTGGAAAGAACTTAGCAGGTCGTAGCCCCTGGTGGCAGCAAGGATGGCTTGGGAAGTCAGTCATTGCAACAGGACAGGGACTAAGTAGGTACAACAAGGACAAGAGCTGACAACACTGACAGAAGATGCAGCTTGAAAAAGTCTCCTGCTGAGACGAAACGCGTTGCTGGGGACTTTTAAGAAACTGCATCCACACTTGGCAATAGACTAATACCTGCTTTATAGGAGCACTTTTTTATTCTAATTGGTTCCGGGAAACTATTGGATATAACGAAACGCCACTAAAGATACACCGTTGATTTCACCGAGTATCGGGCTGGCCACCCGTACTACAGGTAAACAAGTGGGCGGAGAGTCAATCACTAGCGTGAGCATTGCATCGAGCAGTGAGGAGAACGTTACAAGTGGGTCTCCGGTCAGCCAACATCCAGGAACTGCAAGGCGTCCATTGGCATTTAACCCGGCGGTCTCCAAATAAGATTAACGTGACTGTGCTAAACGAAGCCTGTTTCATGACTGTTGTGTCTGATGCTTCTGACTGAAGGAGATAAAAAACGTCCCACCGAATATCAGGTTGTCTCTAATCAATTGTTTCCCGTGCCTGCTGCCTATATGATTAAATACTAATATTGATACTCCTGCAGATATTAACGCTGAGAGTGGTGCATGTGTTTTACCAATATTAATTTCAACTATAGTTGTTATTGTCTTCATTGTTTTATATATTGTCTTAATTAAATATATTTATTTTAATCTAAACCAGTGTAACAATCTTTTCAGCCATTGCAATCAATATTCTGGTGTTATAACATTTATTAATCTGCCTACTTCAGCGCTGTGTTTTCTACTTTTTTATTTGTTTGTATCCAGGAATTGGGTCCTGTTATCACAGCTGCGTTGTAGGTAACGGGGAAGCGCCGGTAATTTATTTTGAACATTGACAGAAGAGACAAGGATCTAAGCTGGAATACAGATACATGGGAGTGTCAGGGGAGGTGCCACTAAACTTAGGTGCGGGGCAATGAAAACCCAGTATTTAATCCACACTTAAATGTAAATCTGGTCCTATGACTAGTACTTTTATGGTACTAAATACCATAAGTAACAATCTAAACATATACTAATCAACAAATAAAAAGGTTAAAGGGGGAATAGCACTCTGTTACTTAAACCAACATTTATTACTAATTAAAATAATCCCCATATACGGAACACTAGCAATGCTATGGATTCCAATTAAGAGTAAATAGGGTCCAATATCAAAATGTAACCCATTGGTGCAAATAGTCTCTAGAGTTTGCACAACTCCATTGCATATTTGTCTGGTATTAGATGCTGCCACAACAAAGGGCGTAATAAATTAGTGAAATACCGGTATTCAAGGTCGCTTGCTCACTGGCAAGTGCACGCCAGTGCTTCTCAGCTCCGATGCTGGGCATTGGTCCGGTGTGAATGAGGCTGCTATTCTCCGTTGCATGCACGGGGCTGTAAGGTTTGTAGGAGGAGTCATCATGTTCAGCGAATAATCATAGGAAGCAGGATAGCGGTTTTCCTTTAATCCATCAGGCCTTTTCCTCATGTATGTGCAGCTTTTCCAGGCAATAAACTGACAGTAGAAACCTGCCGTGTTCCCTGGCAGAAAGCCACTTCATCAGAGGTGTGGCATTAAGGGCCGTATTCAGAGATCCGGTTTTAACGATAGTTCTGTGCGTATTTTTAGGATCGGATCAATTTTGCATCAACTGCGCATGCGTAGTAATGGTGATACGCCATCTACGTAGAAGATAAGGTCGGAAATGGCTAAGGGACTTGTGAATCGGAGACTAATGCGACCCTAAGTGCGGCGGAAATATACGGACCTAAGGATAAGCATAGAAATGGGTGGGGGGAGACATTGAGATGAGGGAAAGTGGGGGCGCTTACAGGGTTAGGGCCCTAAA
This sequence comes from Limnodynastes dumerilii, assembly GCA_011038615.1. Classification (NCBI taxonomy): domain Eukaryota; kingdom Metazoa; phylum Chordata; class Amphibia; order Anura; family Limnodynastidae; genus Limnodynastes; species Limnodynastes dumerilii. The sequence goes on along the minus strand of WWET01007831.1, from coordinate 17,896 downwards.
TATACGCAACTAATACACATAAGGCCGGAAGTGAGTGCGGCCAGATAGGGCAAGTCAATGCAGGTGGAAGTTTAGGTCTGGCCGGAGGTTGCGAGGGGAGTGACTGTTTTTTCTGGTGGGTGTAACCTGTTCCGACCTGAGACTTAGTTGCGTATATTTGCAGCCCGATCACCGACGGAAGTCTGAATACGGCCCTAGGTCACTGACTATTTATGGGCCTGATCCAGACCTACGCTCGGGTGCGTTTTTACGATGGTCGTAAGCGTAAAAACGGCCATTGGTACTTACTGCGCATGCTCGGGGCAGATGTTACGTTACGAAATTCTGAGCGTATGGGCCTTGAGCGTGCCAGCCTTGTAACAACGCTCGAGGGGGCGTGTCTGTCATACGAAACCCATAAACATGCACAGAGGGCAGGGTGAGGCATTTCAATCGTACAGTGTGGCCGTGCTAAGCGTCGTAACTACGCAATGAGCTTACGGCCACCCGCGGTTATGGTCAGAAAAGTTAGGGTAGAGTTTGCTGGGCGTAAAACGGCTAAACTAAGTATGACCATGGGGAGTGCATCGGGGGTACGCTGGCACAAATACACTACGCACATGAGCGCTTCATGAGCGTAGGTCTGGATCAGGCCCTATGCGCACATGCATCATAAACACGGATGTCAATTGATTGGTTGTATCTGGTTCTTTTTAACAACGATACAAGAGCCAGATACCAGACAGCAGATGGACATAGACAACAGCAGACAGACAAGACTGCAAGGGGTAAATTTACAATGGTCGTTTTTAAGCGGCGATTTGAAATCGTCGCAATTTATCGGCAACTATTTAAGCACCCTGTTTACTATAATAACATTTTTTATGGTGATTTAAATGCGACCTCTTGATGCTTAAATCACGCCAATGTAGCCCCAAAAAATCGCCGCAGCCCATACTGCTTGTTATATTAAAATTACAATTAAAAAAAAACCTTTAAAAAATCGGTTTAAAATAGTCCTTTTAAATGTGAAGATACATTGCCTGGCATGCTATTAACCCTTAGCATGCTGGCGCATATATAGTACTAGAAGGCACAACATGCCCATGTGTTGCAGGGCATGCTGTCACTTTTAGTACCATAAGCGTCAGCATGCCAAGTGTTAATGGCATGCCACGCCATAGATTATTTGTCCCTAGAAAATGTTAAGTAAAACCCTTAATAGTGTGTCCCAAAATATAGTGTAAATAGTACCTTCATAGTTGTCCCTTAAATCAGTGATTCCCAAACTGTGCGCCGCGGCTCCCAGGGGTGCCGCGACGCTCTCACTGGGGTGCCTCGGAATGTTTCTATTTCCTATTGTATTCTATTGTATTTTTGTCTTAGGGGTCCCTTGAAAAAACATATGGAGACCCTAAGGGTGCCTCAAACTGAGAAAGTTTGGGAACCACTGCCTTAAACAGAAGTTCACACATAGTTGATAATTAAATCGAAGTGCCCACATTGTTTTATCGTAACGTTTAATATGATCCTTATGCTGTCCATTAAAAATGATTTAAAAAGTGCCCCATACATTATAAAAATAAATAAAATTAATACTCACATTTCAGATGTCTTCAATCTTCCGGTGACTTGCTTGAAGAGATTTGAATGTTCCTTGCAGGATCTTCTTTCTTTCTGCCCGTGAGATGCTGGAGGCAGGTACTTCTTTTTCTGTGTCCCGATGGTAATGAATATTCAGTCACTAGAGGTCCTCTTTAGCTAACCTCTGACGTCAGGCTTTTTTAAACATATATCTTTCTAGACACATTTCCTTCACGAATGCATAAGGTGCTAAGGGTGTTTTTTTGCCTATGCGTCCCATAGGAACCAACCTACCTCATATGTTCCTGAGGATTTTTTAGTACGCTGAAACTAATTATACTTCTTTCAAAGACAATCGTACAGAGGCCTAGGGAGCTTACAGTATCTGCCCTTTGAGTTCAAATAATAAGACGAGTATTGGTGAAAGATACATAGAATACATTTTAAATTGTTTGACTTTCTCAATATCTAGTAAAACAATTAAAGCTTTAGAAAGTCATGATACATTGTGCTTTTAGCTCTAGAAAGTGTCAGAAGTTAGCGTTCAAGTTATTCCAAATGTCAATGTAATGCATTTTGCAGAAAAAGTATCCCGCTCAGCAAAAACACTGCACACAATGAACTGTGTTCACAATGGAAAGCTTTAAGAGGGTGCAGAGAAGATTTAATCCGTACCTATCGTAAAGCTTCCTCCCCGGTCACCTCCCCCTTCCCTAAGTTCCAGTTCGTATTCTCCTTCTTAAGAAGGGTTAGGGTAATGGAAGGGGAGAGTTAGGGTAAGGATTAGTATAAGAGTTGGGGTTGGATAAATACTCATCACTCGCTGTTGCGGATTCGTGCTAGGGATCTTCGATTACCACTCCTCGACAAGGCAGGAGCAATTGATTGCAGAACCACTCCGAAAATGGCTGGTAGAAAACGTCCCTTTCCCAAAAGGGCCATTCTCACTGCCAACCCGCACCCTATCCAAAGAGCATAGGTTAAGGCTTGTAATTTGCTGCATAGTTTAAAAACAGAAAATATGACACCTTTTTTGTTGATAGGAGCCAAGCAACCAATGACAAATGTCAGAACTTATTAGTCATGCAGTATTGTTACTCCTTAATGATTATAGACACCCCCACACACACTTACACACAGACACACACACTTACACACAGACACACACACTTACACACAGTCATGCACACTTACACACAGACACACACACTTCCACTCACACACACACACTTACACTCACACACTTACACTCACACACACACACTTACACACAGACATGGACACTTACACACAGACACACACACACACACACTTATACACACACACACACTTACACACTCAGACACGCACACTTACACACAGACACACAGACTTACACACAGACACACACACTGACACACACACAAACTAACACACAGACACACACACTTACACACTCAGACAAGCACACTTACACACAGACACACAGACTTACACACAGACACACACACTTACACACAGACCCGCACACTTACACACAGACACTTACACACACAGACACACACACTTACACAGAGACACACACACTGACACACACACTTACACACAGACACACACACAGACACACACACTCACTAACACACAGACACTTACACTTACACACAGACACGCACACTTACACACAGACACACACACTTACACACAGACACACACACTTTGTTCTGTTTCATACAAAGCATAAATGCATTCACCTGTAGCCAGACCCTCACCCTAACCTTCCCCACAGCCTAATCCTAAGACTGCCCGCAGGCTGAGCCTAACCCTCCCCTTCCATGACTTTAACCACAACCCTCACCTTTTATGACCCTATCCCTCCTTTCCCCAGAGCCTAACCCTAAAGTCCCAAGAGAGGTGGGGTCTGTGCCAGGTGCCGGTGGGTGTGACGGGTCTGGCTGGCATATTTACCCATTGTAAAGGAAAAGGCAAATGGCTGCCGAAAATGAGCCTCAGAGCTGTCTCTATTTCTCTTTTCTTGCCATTAATTTTGTCTTCTTTAGGACTGGGACAGTTGTTTTGAGGGTACTAATTGCTTTATCATACTTATTATTAAACTAATTAACCAGCATGCAATAACAAATATTTCTCTTTAATACAGGTTTGAATTTCATTCCCCCCTACGAAAACAACATATATTCTAATAACGGAATTCTGCTGTTCTGTTTATATATATATTCTGCATCTTATCTCTGTTTAAATCGCTATTCCTTTGTGGTAGATATATAATATTAACTAGCGGAAATGATTCGGTAATTATTGATTTGCAGCCGCGCTACCCTCTGCCTGGATAGTTTGCTTGTAAATTGCTTTTGAGATTTGATTGTAGTTTTATGCAAGTGAGCAAGGACAAGATCAATGATCGAGTGAATGAATATAAGGCTACAGAATGATTTCATGGATTTGTGTGTTGTATTGTAGAGCCTGATTATTTATTTAGTTTATTTATATGTACAAAACGAAAAAAAAAAAGACTTAAAAATAGAAAAAGTGACCTTCTAAGCAAGTCTCAACAGGTTTACAGACATCCACCCAGATCCAGACCCCCTGCACATTTTACGTGCATGCATGGGTCCTAAGGTACTTGCATGTAGCGGGTAGTGCTCACGCCCTCTGCACTCCCCCACTGACGGTAGTAAATGTGGACACTTACGTGTCCAGATTCCTACCTTAACTTTTACGACTAGTTATGACCTAGTGGTAACGGGGCTTCCCTTAATTTAAATGGCTATTCCTGCTTATATGGCGGATATAGAGCCATCATAAGGTAAGGTTCTTCCCCTTCCCAGTAAGTACTGACACACTGACTTCGGGCTGGATCCAGACCTTGTTAAGTGCATGAACTTAGTTACTCCTGGGCTAAACCATGGTGATTGCAGGGGGAGTCAAGGTAATTGTATTCTTTGCATGCAGGGATATATCTTTGAATTGCTTACTGCACACAGATACTGACCAGCTTTACTATCACACTGTTATTTATCACCTCTCATCGAAACATCACCTCTCAACTCTAATACTGTTTGCAACAGATGAAATATGACTCCCCCTG
>WWET01007830.1:26635-38952 GCA_011038615.1 Limnodynastes dumerilii | reverse complement strand
TTTCCTATGTGGGCACTGTAATTTTTTTTAATTATAGGGACTAGAAACGGGGCCTTTACATTCTTTAAAAATGTATTATTATAGGGGAACACTTGTGTCGGCTTTTTTTTATAGTTTTGGGGCAAGGCATGCTGCCTATAGTAGTGCTACTAGAGCAAGCATACCTTGTCATTCATGGGCATGCTTGCACCAGTAGCACTAATAGCGGCAGCATGCTCAGGCGGCCTGTTTATTTTTTTTATAAACGGGCCAATATACTTTGGTCGCGGCGGCAGGGTAGGCGGCAGAAGGGGTTAATTGGTTTGCATTCAGCAAACCAATTTAACACCCAATCCGTACAGCTGGAGCAATTATAGCTCCGACTGCTTTTTTGAAAATTTTAAATACGGCCAATTCAGAGGTGCGTGTTTCTGAAGAAACACGCACCTCTGAATAGAACGTTTTTTGCGGTTGCGACTTGCGACCATGCGGACCTCTGAATCAGGTCCTATGAGTCTGAAATGTCAGAACTTCAAAAGGATGCAATTCAATCCACTGTTTAGCATTCTAGTGTTATGCAATGACCATTTAGGCAACGTATTAACATGATATAACATGACATAACGACTTACTGCAATTAAGCCTAGCTGAGCACTAATATACACATGGTGGAGCTGATTCAGAGCTGCACTTACACCTTTTTTGTAGGTGTAAGACCTGACCTGAGCAATACCATGTTGAACTGCAAGGGGAGGCAATTTTAAATTGTGAAAGCAAAATTATATTTAAGAGGTGAAATTTCTTAGCTCAACTCTGTTTCATAGATTAAACATAAAGCTATGCGGTATTTGAGTTCTGTGTATTTTCCCTGCATGTTAAAGATTTAAGATTAATGAGCACCCCTCATTTTGTAAAATGGTTTAGCCGAGCTGTACACTTGCCCCTTTTTTTACCTTTGCTTCCAAACTTTGAATCCAGGCCATTAACTCTAACTTCTATAAAACCAGAATGCATTATATTATCGATGTAATTTGTAATCAGATCTCGAATAATGTGATTATGTTAGTAGTGTTCTTTCAATTTGTTTTCACAATTTGTGAATATAAGTGGCCTTAAAATATACAATAATATTAGGTTTCCTTCTTTATATTTGTTGTTCCTGCATAATGCTGTTTTTAGACAATACAAAATATGGTGTGTTTTATCTTCAGCTATTTTACACAGTAAGTGTTTAGCAATAAACATCTGCAGGCTAAACCACACCTATAAAAATCTCCCATCACATCATCTGCTTGCTGTGTCTGTTGTACCTGGGGCTGTTCCCTATCTTGCTATACATTTTGAGAAAACTAGTTTTGACACTTCAATATTTTCTTCATCTGTGCATTGTTTGAACAATATGCAAAGGGGTATTTGCTTATTACACTGATTCTCACAGTTGTTTTGTTTTGTTTTTTTCTTTCAGGATAAGAGGCAAAAAGTGAAGGTGAAGAAGGAAACTGTGAATACAGCAGCTATTTATAAATTTAAAAAGCAGAGAAAAAGATAACCGCTACATTATACCTCTGAACAGAGGAACCTGTGAATTCATTGAGTTTTTCTACTCCCATTATTTGGGCAAAAACTTTACTCCGTTTTAGCTACTACTCATATTGCTGTGTGTGTGTTTTCTATCATTCCCCCCAACCCCCCCTTAAAGGAATCTGTATTCTTGAACTAAAACTTGTAACAAAACAATGTAACAATGAATATCAACATAATTAAAATAGGTTACTGAAATATATTGGTATAATGCTTTAGGATAATTTTTTTGCTGAAGTTACTCTTTTAGTGGTACCTTATAATGTCATCCTGTGCAATCCTTTATCAAGTTACCATGATATAATATTGGGCATGATTAAATTCCAGACTTTCATATCCAAGTCATGAAAATGTATATAAATGCTGTAGATACATGCAAATGCTAATTTATATTTAGAAAATAAAGTTATGGCTTCAAGTTCATCAGCTTGTTTACATGACAACCTTTCTATATTAGGAAAGCCAATACGGGTTTGTAATGAATTACTAATTATGATGTTGACTGTTGGCACTGTCTCATTAGTGGACAACTGTTGGAAAGAAGAATATAATGTTAACATTACAATAAGTCTAACCCCTAAACCTGGCTGCAAACTGATTACTTCCTTCTGAACAGCGTAGGAAGAAACTGGAGTGGCAGGCCTGTTAAGAGTGAGGTGAGCAGTAGATAGAACAGGGCACATCAAAGGACTCCAGGACAAGCTAATAAACTCGGCATGGTACCCACTATAAAACTTGTACCCTTGTCGGCAGCATGAAGACTCAGTGAGTAGCACTTGTGCCTCACAACGCTGAGGTCATAAGTGCGATTTACGGACAAGACCTTATCTGTGTGGAGTTTGTATGTTCTCCCCATGTCTGCATGGGTTTCCTCTGGGTGCTCCGGTTTTCTCCCACACTCCAAAAACATGCTGGTAGGTTAATTGGCTGCTGCATAAATTAGCCCTAGTCTATCTGTGTGCCTATATAGAGAACTTAGAATGTAGCTCCAATGGGGCAGGGACTGATAGGAATGTGAAATATTCTCTGTAAAGCGCTACATAATCTGATAGCGCTATATAAATACCTGTTAGCTAAATAAACAATATTGTGTATATGTGTACAACTGCTGGTCACTTCACCATTTCCACCACCGGATGGCAGTAGAAGAGCATAGACTTTCCTTTTTTGTTGCATCCTTGTTTGAGCAACTGTCATAGCTTTGCTAAGAAAGGTTATCATTTACTTTACCAAATAATAAAGCATAGTAAAAGCACATGTCCACAAATAATTTTAAGAATAGCTAATATTTATTAAATGCATATGCATTAAATATTACTTTAGTTCAGTACCTAAAAAAAACCCAAAAAAAGTATTACTATTTTTTTCATTAAAGAAGGGTAGTTGCTATATGCAATGTTAAAGCGTTAACACTTTACTGCTAAACCTAGATTAAGCAAAGTATATGGATTGACAATACTTTACGAATATATATGCACAGGGGATGAAGTAGGTTTCTTTTCCTTTTTTTCCCCCTATACCTAATAAGCACAGACATTCTGTTTTGTGGCATATTCAATAGTTGCATTTAGCTGTTAAAGATAATTTTAAGTTGCAATATATGTTTTTGCCTTAATTCTGGTTTTGAAATGGATCCCTAAAGCTTGTAGACTTGTGCATTCAGCTTCAGGGTACGCTGTACGCCAGAAGTTGTGTAGCTAGATATCAAAACCTAAGCATTGTACCTTATCAGATCACTTCCCACATTGAAATTAGCTCTAAGACTCTTAAAGACTTTCAAAAAACACATTAATATTTTACCGTTCTCTTCTAAAACAACCCCCCAGGCTTCGCATACTCCTACGGTAGATGAACAGGGTATCAGATTTATTATTTTGTAAATGACTTGCATATCATATTTGTAACATATAGACAGTGAGTCAATACTGTCAGTGAGCAAGTTTGATCTAGGTTCTCTGACCTACAGTACAATCTTTTTGAATATTTCTAATTTAGACATTACAAAAGTTCCCTTTTTACAGCCCTCGGTTATCCCTGATTGTTATTTCTCATCTCTGTGGCTATGTGCACCAGTTTATACCAGTGAAAGGAGTCTGTATACCCATAGGGCTTTGCTACAGAGGTTGCTTCTGAGTCTCTTATGGAATTCTCTTGATGGCAACATCTGGTCCTGGTATAGTTTGTTGATGGCAATGTTACTTGAGGCATTTTCTTTCCTTTGTTTCTGTTGCTAGCAGATTACCCCTGCATTCATGCAGCTCTTTGCATTAACCTTTAAATTGATTTGAGCAATTACCATTTTGTGTGACACCTGGGGCCAAATTTACTAAGCTGTAGGTTTGGAAAAGTAGAGATGTTGCCCATAGCAACCAATAAACCAATAAGATTCTAGCTGACATTCACTAGTATGTAATAGGAAAGTGTGAGCTATAATCTGATTGGTTGCTACAGGCATTTCCAAACTCACAGCTTCGTAAATCTGGCCCCTGATCCTGAACCTCTTGTGTGATTTCAGTTGAGCAGCCTGTATTACCCAGTTCATAAGACACATCAAAGGCTTCTATGATGACATATCATTGTATAGTAATAATGTTTTGTTTAGAAGTCTGTTGTGTTTGTAGTTAATGTTGGACATTCTGTTGTCCAGGTAAAATTGTGAACATGATATTCCTTGCAGGAATAAATTCATTGCTCTCTGCCTTAGTGTTGGCACAGAAGCTATTCCAAAAGCAAGGCGGTGACTTGGAATAAACATTTGTGTGTATTGCTATTCAGGTATTTCCTCTTCCTCCCCCGGCAGCATACACAATGGGTTAACTCCCCCTTCTGAACCAGGGCATAAGTATACTTGAGCAAGGTCAGTTTTGTAAATGGTCTCCCGCTGAGAGTCGCAAAAATGTTTTCTGTTTTAGGCAAAGAATAATGTGCAGTGTAGAACTAGATTTATTGTTTTGAAATCTCCCAGCTGTGGAGAGTTCATGCTTTGTTCCTCTCTAACTATAGGACTTTAGGCGTAGCCCGTCGACTCCATTTTACAGGTGATCGTATACCAGAGTCTTTTAGTTTCTGTAATTCCTCCTCTACTTCTTGTCACATAGCATAAAGTACTACAGGGAATTTATAAAATTTTGGAACACCATTTGGATCCAGCCCTATACTTTCCTTAATGTCCTGTAATGTGCCTATCTCTGGTTTGTTCAGCAGCTAGTAAATTCTAAAGTCCTTTTATAACCATCATCGTTGGACACCTTAGATGTGGTAGACTTAAACAGGCGAATGCCAATCAAATCATTTTTTTTCCCCCCTCCATTCACAGCCCAGTAATTCAACGCAGCGTGTTCTGTATTTGTATGTCACCAATACTTTTATTTTTCCCAGCGGGGATACGGGATTGCCAATACTGGCAATATCTTACCATAAGCTTTACTACCTTGCTGCTCAACTCAACCAGGTTTGTTGGCTTGTGGAATTTGATCAGACATACAGATGCAGATATTTGGAGTTAGCATGGGGTGGTTGTAGTAGGACAGGCTTGGTTGAGTTCAGACTCTTGCACACTCTTCCAGTACCTGCAGGTGTGGCAGTTTTGGGAGGAGTGTCCCACATTTATGACCTCTCTAGTGTGAGCCCTGCTAAAGGGACTACCCACAAGAAGAGCAAATTCTGCCATCTAATCCAACCTGGACTGTCTCAGAGATAGGTGAGTGGAGGACTGGAGTCTCTGAGGACAAGGAATGAAGCGATATGTTTGGTACCACTAGAGATGTCTCCTCTTCTGTGAGTTTTTAGCAAATCCACATATATTTTCCATACGTTGTATAATGTGAGACTGTCCCAAATGGATAAACCATCTGATGTTTCCTGTCCCTGTTGTGCCATTCTTGCCGCATGCTTTTGGCAACTGTTCTCTTCTTGCCATAGGGCCCAACTATTAAATTGTGCGTCCAATGTGTCCATAGACATGTTTATTTGGTTTTTCCTGTATAGCAACCTTTAAATATGTCTTTGCCCTTACCATAAAAGTGTTGATGGCGTGATCTAGGATGGCTAGGACACCTGACACCCTCTATGTGGTTGCCTTTTTTTTTTTTTTTTAACTTTTCGGAGCACTGAAAGCTCTGTGCTCCGTGGATCCATTGCTCTGCCTCATCGAGTTCAAAACTGGCTGGGAGGAAACGGCCCAATCAAAATAGGGCTATTCTAAGCAGGGACCCACACCCAATGGAATGCTTTCCGACGCTGGGACAGTGATATGTGAAGATAGCAGGTTGTACTGTTAGGATTTGTTTAGGCCCTTACATGCAATTATCATTTCTACATCATGTCCAGGGGGATAGTGTGAATATTTTAAGGTAGGGTCCTGCTGATGGAAGTTCATTCACACGAAGACGACTTAGGATCTAAAGGGGACCCAGTTCCAATCGCTCCATGGTTAATCTGACCATGATGAAGAGCATTCATTTTGCACTTGTTATAGTGATGTAAGCAATAGGCTGTCAGCAGTGTTCTACACCTGTGATTATCCTTGTAAATAGATTCCCTCACATCTCTGATTTGTAAGAAAAGCCATCTCAAACCTGGCAATGACCATTGATTTGAAAACTGTTGATCAAAATGCTCTCAATTAAATTTACCCCTAGGTCTGAACCCTGTGAGTTTTCCTTGAAGATTAACCCACTGGCCCTCTCCACCATGAAAACCCATTCAGCTGTATTCTAATTAAACCCTCAACACGTTCCCTTTCTCTGTGCCTTCCTTGTATTGATATCTGTTGCTGACATGTCCTCTCATGATTCTGTCATCCCTCCAGCACAATGAGATTGGAGAACTTCTAGCTTGTTTTTATCTTGTGTATATTTACATTGTAATTCTTTTTTCCTGGTTGACCTAGCCATATTCTGCATATTTTTATATAGATAGATATATAAACAGTATTAGTATTGGTGTCTTTACCATTACAGTTTTCCATTAAGAGGTACTTTGTCACAGCCCTTTATGTCCAGCTTGTGCAATCACTTGGCAGTTACCATTGAATAGCTTTTCAGTGACCTGAGGGGGCAAAAACTATTTGAATAAACCAGTGAAATGATGATGCGCAACTAAAGAAATATTGTTTGTATTCAGACTGCAATTATTGACTTCAGAGGGTTAATAACTATCTTTATATTTAAACAGTGTGTTAAAAAAATGTTTGAAACAATTATGATTAAAATAGAATTACAACAAAATACAATTGAACTGTATTGAATATTAGCCTGATGGTGAATGTTGTATACTTGTATTCAGTATTTTCATTAATTCAGGAAATGACTGATTACACATGATAGACAGGTTACACCCAGTGTCTTGTAGTGCACCCTCATCCATTCAATATAATTGATCTTTGGGGGTCCACGCTGACCTTATTAGAGGTAACTTAGAAAAGGACATGGGATAACATAGTATCAATATTATTGAAAGGAAACTGGATTGTGTGGTCAGACAGCCCTGTGTAGAGGTAAAGGACCCTTGGAGACATTGTTATCTGTAGTAAGTTATAACTCATTCACCAACTGATGATTTTAACATGTAACCCCATCACATACATCATACATAGCTATAACCTTTTTTTATTTACCTAACACCACTTCAGATCCTCTACTATGCACCTACAATGTAATCTCCATTGTATTGCCCAAAATATATGTTTGAGAAATGACAACTGCATAAAAGTTATTTATCTCAAGCACAAAAAGAATAATGAGAGCATACGATCACTTAGCATGCTCTGCATTACACTTCTGCCAACTGCCAGTTTACACTTTTAGCCAATGCTGTCCTTAGAGATATTTGAATGTGGCACAAGTCTGATGGCCAGATTTACTAAGCTGCGAGTTTGAAAAAGTGGAGCTGTTGCCCATAGCAACCAATCATATTCTAGCTCTCACTTTACTAATACATAGTAGAAAATGTCAGCTAGAATCTGGTTGCTATGGACAACATCTCCCCTTTTCCAAACCCACAGCTTAGTAAATCTCGCCCTGAATGTTTGTCTGAGTGAGCTATATTGTGTATATTTTGTCATCATTCCTTTTACAGTGCTTGCAGAAATCTTGATATAAGGGCTTAAGGATACATACATACATACATACATACAATACATTCTCCCTACCTCTAGCTCAAAACAGTACACCCCATAATATATTCTCTTTACCACTCACACACATTGCACCGCATAATATATTCTCTCTCTAACAGCATACCCCATAATACATTCTCCCTGCCACCTACACAGTTCACCTGATAACACATTTTTCCTACCTCCGTCACTAACACACACTACATCCCATAATACATTCCCTACTCCTACCCCTATCACACACACAGTGCTCAACATAATACATGCTCCATATCACACAAACTGCACTCCATAATACATCCCCCCATATAACACACACAGTGCATCCCATGATACATTCCCTACTCCTACCCCTATCACACACACAGTGCTCAACATAATACATGCTCCCTATCACACAAACAATGCACTCCATAATACATCCCCCCATAACACACACACAGTGCATCCAATAATATATTCATTTTATATTCTCTCTCTCTTTAACTACTTCAACCTCACACAAAATGCACCCCATAATACATTATCTCTGGCACACAAAGTGCACCCCATATTACATCCCCCCACATAACACACAGTGCATCCAATTTTATGTCTGGCTGTCCTGAGTTTGGGGCAGAGCTAAGTTCACTGCAGGAAATAGTCATAGTAGGCTTCCTGTTTATGTAAGTCCAAAGATCTTATGCACATTCAGGCTCCATTGCAAAAAGTCCAAAGTTCATAAGCACATGCAGACGCCATTACAAGAAGTCCAAAGATCTTATGCACATTCAGACGGAAAGGAGAAGGTGTCATGAAATATTAGCATAATCATGCCTATTATCTTTCGCTTTGGCACTATTTAAATCAAACATGTCAAACGATCCAATAATCGTTCAAAACAGCTTTTTAGACGATTATTGGATGATCGCCTATAAAATCGTTACATACACCTGAACGATAATTTGAACGATAACACGATGATTGCAAAATGGAAACGATAATCGTTCTAGTATATGGCCAGCTTTAGGTGTGGAGTTTCCCCGATATGATCTACTGCGCATGCGTGGTAGGTCATATACGCAATCTACGTATCAGGTATGTAGATTGACTCCGTGTGGTCTTTAGTTTAGTTAGAAAGAGTTGGCCTTAAGCCGCCTTGGGGAGTGATTAGGTAGAAGTGGGAGGGGGGAAAGTGAGAAGCAAGGCTGGATAAGGTAGCCCTCTGGCACTTGTAAGTGTCATAAGGTACCTTAAAAAGGGGGGGATAGGAGCAGGACCGGTGAGTTAAGTGTGGATCTGTCCTCAACTCACTCGTAGGTGTGAATATGGCCGCATGTGCTTAAAAATTGTTATACAATTATAAATTCCTTTAAAAACAGAATTTATGTATTTCATTATGTTCTTTGATATTCACAGGGCACCAGCTAAGGTCTTACTAGTTGTAGTATTATACTCATTATAGTCATAATATTTATTTTATCTATAATTTCATTTTTTATTTCTCCTGCTTTTTGCAATTTGGAAATAAACTGTGCCTGGAAGTCATGTTTGGGTGACAGTAAGGCACATCTTGAGAATGGGAATGAGCTGTATGCTTAAAACTCATTGTATTTCATAATGACAACTCGTACATTACATAAGTAGGAAGATAGGAGGGAAAAGAATGCTTGTTTGGTGGACATTTTAGAAAATGTTTGATTAAATGAAATAATGATGAATAATTCATAAATTGAGGTTCAAAAATGTTTACCTATTTAACTGAAATGTCTCCTCCCTTTTCTTCTGTCTTCTGTCTGCGGCCCAGTAGAGTACTTTTAGCCTCAAAATGTCTATTGCTTCGGTCATGATGGGATATGCTGGAGAAAGTAATTGGCAAAGTAATTTCTTTTTATTTTACACAACTAGACAAATCCCTACTTAAAGTTTTAATGACACTCATCTTTTGTAGGCACCACAGGACTATTAGTTCATTTTAATTGATGTTTGTGCTTAAATGGGTGAGATCAAATTGCATAAGGAACAAGAGGGCTTAATGCAAAAAAGGTCATGTGGGTAGAAAGGAAAGCACCCCTGCGATCCAGCCCTGAGAAAGGAGTTTGTTACATTGCACGTGGGCTGTAACATGGAATAATGGTTGGAGATGTTCCACAGCTGGGCATAACACAATACATCATTCATCTGAAAAACCAGGGAAAACACACACAAAATAAATCCCATGAAATAGAGCACTGGGTAAATCTCAGAAATCCATCAGGAGCAGTTTAGATTCACATCAAAAGATCCTGAATCCAGCTGAGTGAGGTAGTGCTAGAGAAAAGTCTCAGGCTGTATCCCAAGTGGAAGATTCTTATTAATTACAGGCAGTAGTTCAGCGTGGTGCCAGCTTAGAGAGCGATGCTAATCTCTCCCAGGCAAAAAGGGTCAAACACAGTTTCTAATGACTGCTGGAAGTTAAACATCCCCTGTACTTGTATTATGTGTACTGCTGAGTTTGTAATTTATTATAAGAAGCAGTCTATAAACACCTGAACAGTTATACTGACATGGCAAAACTAGCATTCTAATAAAAGGATTTTCTTGGAAATGGTGTGTCTGTTTTGAACAATTTAGTGAGATTCAGAAATAATTTCTGATAGGCAAGATTGTATATATAGATAAAGTGAAAACAGCGCTTAGAAAAAAAGTGTATTCACATTTAATAAATCTTATTACATAAAGATAAAAATTAAAAACATGTCATTCTCAGTGAACTCGCCCCTAGAAAATCTGCTAGTTGTTGATCAGGCAACTGCAGATAAAGTGCACTTGGAAGCAATCCTTAAGTTGTATAAACAAGAGAGGGTATTCCAATAGATGGTAAATAGATACAGTACTTAGCTTCTCTGTGATCTGTAGAACTTTTGTATATATGTCTGAGTTAAAGAATGATGGATAATATTAAGCAGAGTATTCAATCTAAAACGGCAGTCTGCAAAATGTTTTTTTTTTAAGTTTGTATATGTATTTTATAGACTTCTATCACCTAAATATGACTTTTTTTTTACTATACCACAGATCCACAACCTATGTTTTCATTTATGGTGTCCATCAACCAACACTGGGACGTATAGAAATAGACAAGTGCCAGGTTTGGTGAACACAGGGGAGTTTTATAATCCCATGTGCTTGAAAACTTAAAGTCTTATAGTAAAAGCTACAGAGGGAAAGCATTGTTCCCATAGTATCTGATTTTATGCTGTAGGTCTGGTTTCTTGCTAAAAAAAAAATAATTAAATCACAATTTAAGTTTATAATTTTTATTATTGGTAAGATGAAGAGGAATTTTAGTCCATACCCTTAAACTTAACGGTACTTACAGTCTTTTGGACTGTGAGTTCTGATAAGGTAACCCTCCAAGAGCACTGCCAAAAGACATACTAAGGGCATTGCTGTCATGCCCATTTTTTTTTATTACTAGAAGTAAGAATTAAGACGTGTATGAGGAATTTAAATTACAACAGAGTGTAGTGTGGAAATACCCGGTAGATATTTATTTGATATTAGTAACGGCATTCCGCACTAGAAACATAGGGCCTGATCCAGAGGTACAATGTAGCGCTGAGCGTACTAACGCTTAGCGTTACATCGCTGGCACCCCCTGGCACTCCCCCTGTGCGGGTGTATGGCCCCTTCCATACGCCGGCTGAAGGCTACCCTAGCTTCGCCCGGCGTAAGGAAGGGGCCATATGCTCACACAGGAGCGTATGGCCTCTTAGAACGCCCCCCCACCCTCATTTACTTACCTCCCCCCGCCCACCAGCAGTAACGTGAGCGTAGGGACGCTGGCGGCCGTAGCTCTGGATCAGGCCCATTGAGTGACCTACATAATTTACTTCTGTAAAGTATTGTGTTAGGCCAGACCATGCAGACCCTGCTCCACAGGCATTATGAAAGCCCCTTTTAGGATCTCCTGAATGTTGTTGATAATATTGGTAGAAGGCATTGAGGCTTATTCACAGCAGAACAGTCACCTGGTGACGAGGCCTATTGCTGGCCTAACGTTCTACACCCAATTCTAAGAAATGCTATGGATTTTCTCCTGCCAGGTGTACTGGAACTATTAATGACGATGCATATGCCGTATGACCCAATTGGCTGACTAAAAGGCAACCTAGGCTGCATGACTTTAGTAAGGTACCATATACAAAGATCCTACCTGCCACAGAAGGGAGATGATGGACAGAAGCTTATTGTATTTAGGGCGACTGGAGTTTGGGGTGGAGTCTACTAGAGTTTTCCACCCTCTAGGGTTGCAAATAATGGACTTGTGCTTGTAGATTTACTAAGCTGTGGGTTTGAAAAAGTGGAGATGTTGCCCATAGCAACCAATCAGATTCTAGCTGACATTCTCTAGTATGTAAAAGGAACGTGAGAGCTAGAATCTGATTGGTTGCTACAGGCAACATCTCCACTTTTCCAAACCCGCAGCTTAGTAAATCTGGCCCTAAGGATACAACAGAAACAAGAACTCCATCCAACACGTGTGGAGAACTGTAAGTTAAAATGTATTTTAATAAAAAATGATAACAGATATTATATAATGTCACCAGTCTTCCGTCTCAGGAAAGATTCTATTTCTGGAGTTGGAAGTGATGCAGGGGTGGCAGCAGGAACGCCA
>WWET01007829.1:31470-45957 GCA_011038615.1 Limnodynastes dumerilii | reverse complement strand
GACCATGAAGAATTATGAAATGCATCAGTCCTGCAGCAAAAGCAAATGATTGTGTTACAAAATCAGCTAAATAAAGTAATTTGAATGTCGTAAATTGTAAATACATCATGCCAATCCTATTATGCGTGTATCTCAAGAACAGTCTGGAAACACAGACAAAAACTGCATTTACAAGAAACATATTTCCTTTTTCCTTTACAATCAGACCTTCTCAGATTTCATCTAAAAATAAGTGTGTCATAACATTGAAAAAATAAGCAGAGGACGTGAAAGCACATCAAATTTCTTTTCTTGCTTATTTCAGTAACATAAACGTATTAAGCAACGGCAGTAAGCAAACTCAAGTATTCTCATAGCCGTTTCCCAATGCCGCAATTTGTGATATAACACAGGAAGGCGGGCTGTTATAGTGTAAACTATTACATCATCAAGGCCCTTTACAGCTCAACTGATATGCATTAAATACATTTTTGCCACAATCATACAGAAAAAGCAACGGAGTACAGTGGTGTTACAGGTTCCTTCTTAAACTGAATTCTTTAGTAAAAAACTACACTTAATGGCAACTCTTAATAAATAGAAGTGGTTTTCCAATGCTTTTATTTGGTTTATAGAATAACAGTAATGTTTGTACAGGGTTAAAGAGTTACAACAAGGAACACACTGTAGGCTACCAACTCACCAGATGAACCAGAAACAAAGCTATTCACACAGTATAGTAATAAAGTTATATAACAATAATGCACTTGCATCTAATCATAACATTATGATAGCTGGGGACATCGCATAGTGACCAAACATAAACCAAAAAACAGCCTGTCTTTCTGTGCTGATACGAATATGAATTGCCCTGTAGAGGCTAGATTGTTTGTCTAGAATAAATAATCTACTTATTGGCCCAAACGTTTTGTTGGTATTCTGACAAATTAGTCAATGCCATATATTATACAATAACTAGGACGATCACACAATTGTGTGTGGCCAGCTTATTATTTTGAGGTCAAAGCCAAAGGTTTAGTAACTAATTTTGTTTTGATCTTGTGTGTGACAGCTCTTTACCACACAGTTAGTTAAACATACAGACATTAAGCTACAGAATTTGCACAAGAATTGCATCAATACAGATACATCATCAGTCCCGCAGTGAATGCTGGGATCGTATGTTTGCTTATTATATCAAATAAGTGACATAAGCCCATTTAAGAAATAACTGACATTTAGTCAATCAGTGTTTTATGGAAAATCTGAAACAACTGTGTAGCAGGTGATTAGTGGCTCTTTCATTAAGTTAAAATAACGAAACTTGTAGTTAATGATCGCTACAAACAATAAGTGAATTGAAAGTCTTCCACCTGAGGAGATTGTGGAAATATTCTACTCAACATAACCCTGACAAATAGTCCAAGACATATGCTTGGAATGTGTTTGAAAGACAACCTTCATAATGTTAACAGGAATTATATTTGATGGGGTGAAGAAGTAAGTGATGTAGGTTCAGACTGTAATGCTGAAGAAAGGAAATGTGCAAATGATGTGTTCTTATGCCTTTGCAAAGCACTGGAGTAATTCACACTTCAAGCTCAACAGAGCCATCTCTGTGAGATGAAGCATAACAGTTATTCTGTATTCAGCCAGCTAGGTTGCATTTTCCATTTGCAACAGAGATGTATTCATGAGGGACAAGCAGTGGAGAAAGTAATGTATGTGTGCACTTTAATTTCCATCGTGTCCTTCCGGATACTGCTTTCCCTGTATAAAAAAAAAGGCCCTTGCAACACTTATCTATCAAACACCTGAATTATTTCCATCTTCCAGCACTCAGAATTGCCCAAAACTAAATTAATGTTGAGAACAATCTGCTAAGTCACAATTTACAGTTATTTGCCATGGAAAATTTTCATTCTTGTTTTTCAGTTGTGCAAAAACATTCCCAATGATGAAAAAAGACATAAGATGGAGGCACATACAGTATATTGTACTAAATCATAACAAATAATGGAAATATCACGGGCACTAACAAAATAGAGGTTACAAATAAAAAAGCAGATCTTATAAATAGTTCTGCCTATTACTCTTTTATACATGTTATATGTATGTATTATATACATACATTAGTAATGCAAGAACCAAACCCGTCAGACAGGACACCTGTGGAATGTCAAATTTGCTAAATATTCATTTGGAAATCACTTTCTTTTTAAAGGGCAAAGAACAAAAAAAAAAGGAATAAATAACAAGAAAGGCTAACAAGGGATCTGATCCTGTGTGTTCCCATGTACCTCGTCTCTGCTCTACTACTGAACAGAGCTGGGTGTCATTAATATGTAAAATGGCCAATTTTGGAGCCGCTGCGGATGTTCTGCTGCAGCAGCTCCTCCCATCGGCCGTTGTGGAGCACAGATGTGCCTTGTGAGCCTTCAGGGAGCTAAGTCATTTTAGTAAGCATATGCTTCTTGTGCCATACTGGTCACACTAATGCAAGGCTGGTCATGCCCACTCCAAAGGGCCCTTTCAGCGACAGGCCCATGTGGCCCTTAATCAGGCCCTGGTCAGCAGGGTTGTCGATATCGGATCCCTGCTGCCTTCTGTGTGATTGCTTGGAAGACCATTCCCTCAGTTCGCATAGAATTCCAACCACAGGACCCTCCCTTAAACCTTATGATCCAACCTCACTTATATATATGTGGACGGATCAGAAATCTTCATGGCATGACAGGTGTTTAGCAAAGCCCTACTGTATGATATATATATATATATCAAACCTCATTCCATTGCCCTGCCATTAAAACCTATTGGGGATGGGGATCAAAACACGCACAAGGGCACAGTGATTAGAACACGCCCATTTTTCGCAAGTCCACAAATTATTACATTAAATTTCCATGTAACATTTCAAGTACATGGGGCATGATTCAGATCGTTTTACGTACGCAGGCATACCTAAATTACGCACTACTAAAGATAAAGCACTCCCCTTGTACATACGTAACTTAGCTGACTTACGTGTTCAGAACCCTACCTTAACGTCTTCTTGCCTATCTGCATCTATCAGTGACTGAATGGAGCCTTGATGCTCAGAAGTGCGCCCTGGAGAGCCTCCTGGGTACTGTCCTCCTCATCAGTGGTGGGAGAGCAATGTGAGGCATCGCCTTGTGCTTCCATAGGCTCTGCCTGGCTCAGCTGCACCACAGCAACTCCTCCATCCATCTGGGCAGTATCTGAACAGCCTTATTTGGGAAAGTGGGAGGTATTGGGATTCCTTTTTAAATAATTGCGGGATCAATAGCAAGAACTTATACAGAGACCATCAGATGAGATAGACTAAGCCTCAGAGGGAGCGGACTGGATGGATTAGAACATTGTGACATTATAAAGTATTTCCCATGCACGATATACAAGTGCACATCATGATGAAATGCTGTGTATTACTGACACTCATACACATTCCTCATACACAGAGGGACATCTACAGCAGCGTCTCCAGAAGAAGATTTCATCATCTGCTGCCTAGAGGACTCCACACAATATCTGGCAAAAATACAGGAGGCTTTCATCTGAATGACATTTATTTCTATTGTTTTACTTACATATCAAAATATAATAATACTGTGATTATTGTTTATTGAATGATATGTAAAGGTTACTTTCTCTCTCTATCTATATATCTATATAAAGCTATGTATCTAGCTGTATATATAATTTAATGTAATTAATAACACACACACACACACACACACACACACACATATACATATACACACACATATTATATACACACACATACATACACACACATATTATATACACAGACACATACATACATATACACACATACATATATACATACACAGTGTGTGAAATTTTTTTTTGTATAAATCGCAGATACAACATATATACAACAAAGTGATACTAATAAACACAGTTTCTTGAAAACCTATGCAAACATTAATGTCTATTCTTATATGTCTTCCATCTCAGCACACACATTTACTTTTTAAGAAGGTTTGCCTCCAAGAAAGTAAACAAATATTATATTCAAATATTTCTTGGATGACAAAATATTTATCCACGTGTTTAATTTTCAGATTCCTTCTGTTACACACCCTGGCCGATTCATGTGCTGCCTGACCCATGTAACAACAACCAATTCTTTTTTTTTTCTTATTGTTTAGTCAATTTATGACATGAGAATACCTGACAGCTGCTCAAATGGGCGTATTATGTGAATAGTAACAGACATTTGAGCATACCACCTGCAAAGAACACAAGTCGTCTGATATGTAGGCAAGTGCCTTTTAAAAATGTATCATTTTAATGCGCAGAGGGCCAGACTGCAGACTTTACTATGGCTAGAAATCAATAGCAATTAATCAGTAATAAGGAGAAAAAAGAAAATTTACAGCTATTAGTGTGGATCGTTGAATCAAGCCATATGCCCCCCCCCCCACCAACACAAAACTTCTCATAACTTAAATTTGCACACTTCCGAAGGTGCAACTTTGCTGCTTATCGATACGTGCACAATATAAACATACATTTTATCATAGAAACTTAAAAAAATTTGAGAGTTAGGTACGGATCGGATAGGTAATGGCACTTAAAGGGGGTACCTTACCTTACCGTGTGTATTTTCCTTCTTAAGAAGGAAAATAAGAATGAAGAATAACCCCTCCCCCCAGCCACTCTACATCCCTCTCCGCACCTACTTCTTCCTAAATCCTCCCGGAGGCTGCCTTAGCACGGCTCCTTCTGCCTATCCTACTACGTACATAGTCATCCTACGTACCCAAGTGGTACATAGATTGCTTAAGTGACCTACCACGCATGCGTCGTAGGTCATTTCTTAAATCCCCGCACTTAAGAAGCCGAAGCTATATTATTACTGCAAGGTGATCATACCAATTCAGCAAAACAACAGAGGTGATGTTTCTTAGCTAAACTCTATTTTACTCCCAAACTCTGAATCAGCCCCCAAGTGTATTTCAATCATTATTTACAAAGGATATTCAGTAATGACATATGCTTCCTGATGTGGCAAACAAAATGGCTGCCGTAAAGTGAACAACGAAACCTACTAATAATGCCTTCAGCAAGACTGTAAACACACAAAATTAACAATTCAGTTTTTTTAACTAAAGTATTTTCCCAAAAAAAGATCTGTCTCACATGTTAACTACTTGCTTCAGAAGGCAACTATACACACATATACAAAGAAAACAAATAGAGTTCATGGAAAACAGAGCTAAACCAACTCTATCTTGAACAAAACAAAAGCTGTTTTAGAAATTTACCTCAACTGTCCGTATAAACAGCAGAGATCTGTACAAACGCATGCCAGTGCATATTTCTTATAACTTAGAGGACAAGCCCATTTGATCTATTTATGCATTTGGATATGACAACTTTCAATAGCATGGAATGGCACAGAAAGTTAATGCTTATAAGAGGACAACAACAACCAGAAATTTAAATGAAATCTATAAAAAAAAAAGACAAAGCCACAAAAATGGAAGTGCTGGATAACACGCTGATACGCCCATAACACCCTGCAATTGTCACATGATGTAAATTTATCTTCAAGAAGAACATATAACCGTCCCTAAAATGAGATCTAGGTCAGCTGATAAATGAAAGCTGATATGTGTTAAATAGCTACTAAACCACACAACTGAAATGTTCAGATATGAGCTTAACTATAGAGACAGAAAATATTGTTGATATTTAAACTGTTATGCTAATTCAGCCAAGTAAAAAGTTAAAATTACTATCCCCTTCATTACGATTGTGCTTCAACTCCTCCAACATATTTAGGACAATGGGCCAGACCGAAATTTAATTACGCACTGCGCTTCCTCCGCAGCAAAGTGAATTTACACAAGTGCGTACGGTGGGTGTCGTCAGAAAAGCTTACAGCGCATAATGCAAAAAAGTTCATAGTGAATGCCAATGCGTCACCGCCATGTGCACGTATGCTCAGAACGGGTACTTATACATTTGGAATGCGTAAATTGTCTGTTTTGCGTAATTCTGGATCTGGTTCAGCGATAGCTTTAAGTTACGTTTGTGTGTGATTAGACTCAGTTGCATACGTTTTTGATGTGTGCAGGCACAGTGAAAAAAATCCAGAAATATACTTTTCCATTTCGCAGTCTAGTAAACCCAGCACACAGTGCGCTATCGGACGTCTATGTCTCAGTTTGGATACCGCTATGAACTGGTTGACCGCGTTGTTGTTTTATCTTCTCAGGATAGCGTTACAACCAAAACCCCATGTCTAGACCCCTAATATACCCCGCATGTAAGACATGTATATTAGGGGTCAGTAGATGGCGCACTGTATAAATAACATGTTAGGAGACTGGGAATGGCATATACTATAATATATATGGGAGTTTTCCCGAGAGACACATCCAACTCTGAAGATTTCAGAGTCCCGATATGAACACAGTGAGCATGCGCAGCTTTTCATACCAGGACATGAAATTTTTAAAAGTCTCGCAATGGAGTATATGCGCATGCATAGAGCTTCCTTCATACTTTGTATGAACGAAAGGTCCAGCGCTGACCTCGTAGATCGCCACGGGACCTCGCAGGTGGGGTAAGTAATTTTATAAACAAAGCTGCCAGGCTCGCTGTGACGAGAAGTCAGCCTGGATCAGCATCGTTCATTAAAAAAAATTGACATCCTATGTAAATAGACCCCTAACAATGGCTTTGTAAAGAGAAAATCACAGCAGCAGAGCAATGGGAAGAGGATTCTTAGAACATTAAATTCTCTCCTGTTACAAAAAGAGTGCAGGTAAATGTTTAATATTACAGATTATTAGTAATTTATTCCCCTTATTTTGTTTATTCCCCTTATTTTGTTTATTATATTCCTTCCTGGGAGAGTGGCATCTGCAGCACCCTCCCTGACAGTTTAATATCGGAATAAACTGGAAAAAATAACTATAAAATACGTTATACATTTTTCGTTTTTTTCAGGTTTCGTCTCTATTAGTTTATCACTTGTGTAATTACCACAAAGAAAAATAATAAAAATATTGTAGCCTATTTTTATTATATTATTATTCCCACAGTAATTACACAAACGACAGATTTATACAGAGAAAACTGGAAAAAACGTACAATAAATCATGGCGGGGAAAGACAAATATTATTTACACCTGTGCCCATGACTTGCTAGTTCTACCATTGGGTGTAACATATTCACAAGTGTGTCAAAGAAAAAAGCTCCAATTTTCAATCAAACTGAACGTAAAAATGCTGACAATAGATTACAACAGTAATCTCACCCACTGGGCCTCATCTCTCACATTTTTGAAGAGCATATTACACAATTAAAATTGTCACTCTGAAAAAATCCTTGTCTGTCTTTACTGACTTACAATCTGGACCGGTATTTTACTACAGCGCATGAGTAGTCATACTGTCTATCATTTAAGAGCGTAGTTTAACTACATGCAGTCTTTTAAGATCGCATGTGACTCTTTGAAGAAGAGTGGGTGGGGGAGGTATTAAAATGAGCCGTGGGGAAGGAAAATACGTACAGGCACTTAAGGTAGCCCTATGGCATTCTTCAGAACGACCAAAAACTTAGGTGCGGATATGTGCGTATCTCATTATCATCTGTGAATCAGGTCATCTAATCTTGCTACTATATATAATACATCTCTTCTTCCACACAAGCCATTATTCTTTCATCCTACTAACAGCCCTACAAAGTAAAATGTTTTGTTTTTTTATTATTTACAATTCCCTCTTAAATCCCATAAGCTTTACGATGTAGGGTTAAGGGAGTTTTAAATATGAAGCCTTTTCTTTTGTATTTGTGACACAGTTTAAAGCTACCAGTAAGAATGGAGCTTATAATGAGTCAAAGTTTCCTTCTGTAGAGCCACTTTCCCCCTTTCATTATAGAAAGCTATTTCTCTCCAAATGACAAATTACTGCCTGTTCCCACATGCAATTTCTTCCATCTTCAAATCAAAAACATAACAAAAAAGAAACACAATATTGGTTGTCTATAATGTATATAAGACACCAAATATAGGGCCGTATTCAGAGATCCAGCAAAAAGTCCACAATTATACGCACGGACGTCGCAAGGCAATACCCATGACACTCACCTCACACTGTCCTTGACCACCCTTATCTATACGTGGGCATTTCCGTGCATATAATACTTCCGTACCTGCGTATCCATCTAACCACACCCTCAAACGGTCATTTAAATGCCTATCCCCACCCACTTTCACGTATCTGTCTCCGGAAGGATTACAACCACGCCCCTCCGTACGTATTGTCTCACGTGCCTAATGGACTTCCGTGCATAACATCAATGTAGATAGCGTCAATTTAGTTACTACGCATGCGCAGTTAATCAAATTATAAAAATACACTTCCCGCAAAAACAGTTCTCTGAATACAACCCATAGATCTAGTTTCTGTCACGAAGACTCCACAATCATTTGTATGGTAACCAAGGACTTACTCACTGATGTAGACAAAACCTACCTACTGTATACTCATATTGGGCCGTATTCAGAGCTCTGGCCTCAATTGCAATGCGGCCGGAGCTCTGAATACGGCCCATTATTTGCAGCCTTTTTACACAATTAATGGTCCACTTTCTTCTCAAGGTCTCATATTTTCTTAACTCTCCTTCAGTTCCAACTCCACTTCCTCTGCTCATCCTGTTGGCATACCTCAAGTCTGTGACACTGGACCTCACGTCATCCAAAAGCATCTTAAGTCGTGTGTGAGCCTTTGGCTTTCTGAATGATCTATTTATGGAGGATACTCAAATATCTGTCAGCTTCTGAATACCCCCTACAGTGTAATGTTTCCGCCTCACGTCTCTACTACAACTTTCACGTCGTCTTACCAGTTTAAAACAGACC
The DNA here is from genome assembly GCA_011038615.1 of Limnodynastes dumerilii. Lineage (NCBI taxonomy): Eukaryota > Metazoa > Chordata > Amphibia > Anura > Limnodynastidae > Limnodynastes > Limnodynastes dumerilii. Next base: position 37,054 of record WWET01007829.1, on the reverse strand, counting down.
TTTTATTTCAATTTTATTAGTTGTTAATCTGCCAGCCCATACAACGCAACAGCTCACAGTGGATAAAATTCCAACCTCTCCTGTTACAGTCAGGGAAGCTGAGAAGGAATAATATCTGACTAACATTCACATATATTTAACAACTGCCTGCCATCTGTTACTTCCATGTCTATGTTTTTCTTCTCATACATGATAGAACTAATATCGGTTGTAACAAGCCCAATATTTTCCTCTAAAGAAGTTGTCTTAGTAGGTAAGTGTGCTTAAGGACACAAAGAACAAAACATAAGTGTTGTCTAATGACTTATTTTGAGTTTTTGATAGAATACATAATGCTCAGTAAAAAATATCCCATAATAACTCCTCACATATCACATGTTTATCTCTGCTGCATTCTAATAGGCACACCATGGCTGATTCCTGATGGCATATGTAGTGAGATCTAAAATCTGTAATTTGGCCAATATTGTGTAACGGTATAATTATTATCAGTGATATTTAGTCATTGCCCAATAATGAAAAGCCAGTAGGATACACCAACGACCTATATTCATCTGAAAACAAAAATGGCACACTCTGTTATTTATGGAAACAAAACAAAAAGATTTAAGCAATTGGAGCAATGTAATATTTAGAAATCAAGCATGGCCCAAAATGTTGAATTCAGTTATTCTGTCAAATCCAAATGTCAGTAAGATTATTTTTTTAAGTCTGGAAAGATTCATTGACATTTGAATAAATGTCTCCACAACAGAGGGAGAGGGGAGCAGTGTTACACAAATAAGCTACCTAGATCGTGTAATTTCTCCAACCCTTTATGTAGCTTCTAGTCTGCAGGAAAGCAGCATATACACAGAGGTTGCAGAATCAGACCAAAGTATGATATAAGAGCAAGATTTTGTGTAGCACAAGCACTAGGTTAAGTTATAGACCAGGCATGGCCAACCTGTGGCTCTCCAGGTGTTGTGAAACTACAACTCCCAGTATGCTTTACCTGCTTATGTATAGCTGATAACTGACAAAGCATGATGGGAGTTGCAGTTTCACAAAACCTGGAGAGCCACAGGTTGGCCAGGGCTGTTTAACCCTCTATCCAAATGAATTGCCTTCTAACAGACCCTTAGAAGTTTTAAGAGTTGCACACAAATCAGGACAATGTCAGAGAACTGCCCGGCATAACATGATAACAGACGGAGTATTAGACTTCGTGAGAAAGAGAGCACTCAAACTGTGTTTTCATGGCTGCTCTTGGAATGTTTGCAGTAAACCACGATAATGTCCTCCAATGACCTCAGCAACCTATTGGCCAGAATGCTGGTGTGCCCTCAAGCATGCACTATGTTCTCTGCTCTGAGTGAATCTGAAGCTAATTTTCTCTGATAATTATCAAAACAGTAGAATACTTTCTAAAGTCACAACAGCAAGTTTGGCTTCTGTCCACATTGACCATTAAGCTTTGTGATACACAGATGCTGAACATGAATCCTGGGCGGATATTTAAAACTATGAGCATTATTATTCTCATAGTAAGCCACTGCAATAGAAGAGGCTATTTACTAATTTCTAATCTGTTATTTTTTGTGTTAAACAAATAATATTTTTATGACAAGTGCCAAGGTGTGCTCTTTGTATTACTGTAATATATTCTATTATAATGTTATGGTTTATAGGCGTAATTACATCATTGCTCTAAGGGTTGTTTGTGTTCTATCCAGACATCTGTCTTTGTATTATACGATGACTTTTTTTTTAATACATATTTATAATTTGGCTTAATATACCAGTTATTTCATATACACTAAATCAGGAGCCATATTATGCCTAACATCTTCTATAATCAAACTTACCCATGTATACACACCATATATACCAGTAAAATCTACTAAAAACTATACAGAAATAATAGAATACATTTTCCAAATAAAATAGGATCATCTGAAATTTGAACTACACCTAAAACATACACAAGTTATATACATGCCATGATGTACACATGTATACATGATTCTAAGGCATTGTTCAAATACAACCGCTTCATATCTCCTTTTTCCCATTTTGCAATCTTCAAACACATATCATATACCTTGCATCCAAAAGTATATTTTATTAGCTTATAACAAAACAACAAACAAATATCACCAGTCATGCAAAATTAGACATGAAACAAGAAGTTGAAACTTGAACCACACTCTTATTGGCCTATGGTAGAACTTGCTTTCTTCTACATTACAGACAAGTTCACACAACAAAAGGTCACATTCTAAGTGTGGAGGGTGCAAGATTCAGAAGTTGAAATTTGAGGAGGATGATACACTGCTCTTATTATGACCACATTTGCTGAGGTACTAAAACAACAATTTTAATGTGGAAAGTCTAAATATAAAACAGGGAAATTCCAGTGCAATGCACATCCCATAGACTTTTGGACGAATTCTTGTTTAATAATGACAACTGATTTCGGTATGTCACATACAGAAATCACCTGTCAGTATGTACAGAGCATGTGCAGTACATGGAATTCTGCATCACAACGCATTTATCTGGTACAGAAGTCTGTTACAGGCGGCTGGCCCGCTCACCGTGCATACGAGGAACTTATGGTGGGTGGGCCTTGGTACTTAAAGCGTACTGTAAGTGCTTGGCTAAGCCCTTATGTACGATTCAGTATCCCGCCTGCACAGGGAATACTTAAGGCAGGGTCCAGGGCATGCAATCCCTTCCGCACGTAGTAGTGTAGGAGGAGTGCAGAGGTTAAAGTACGGGATTGCTACTGAGGTCGGGATCCTGTCGATAGTTATTGCCACTGAGAAGTGCTGCAACTATCTGCTAAATTATATAAAGATGTCTATGTATTCCTTTTGGAATGAACGATCAGAAACATAACAAAAAAAACAAATATATCTATAAATGTGTAAATTTGGAATAAAATCATTTAAGGTGTTTGTTTTCATATCTGCCTGCATTTCATTATCAGATTTTATCCACTGGCGTCTCACACACAAACTCTCTGAAGTTTTACAGTAAAGAATGTAGTAACAAGAAAGAGAGAATAAAAATAAAACCAAGGGCACAATTGTACAGAATCCATTAAGCATATAATGAAATTCTACTATCTATGGGAAGGTGATGCATAGTAGGTCACCATTTTTATTGCCAAACCTTCCATTGTCAATATCCTTTTCACGTGAATAAAAGTAACACTTAACGTAGTTAAAATAAGTGGTTTCTGAAAAAATTATTGATCATTATAATATAAATCATAATAACAATAAAATACTCACTTTAACATATGCAAAATCTAAATTGTTTTCCATCATTCAACAGTAATTGCCCAGATTCCTAGGATACGGAATGCAGAACGGTCATATTGGTTAATGTAGATATCACCACCTTGAAGATAGAATTAATGAGCGCCAGACATGATCTGCCCTTTCTGAGGCGGACGCTGCTGGATCATCTGCCTTACAAAGGCCACGCTAAATGCTCTTGAAAATCACGAATACAGGCTTGTGACATGCTATTCCTAGCTTGTGAATTCAGTCATTGTGTAGATTTCCGGCAACACATACTAGTTCATATTTGAAGTCTAAAAGAGCTAATTGTGTTTTCTTGCAAGCAGTCATAATGTGTTATCTTGTGATGGTCTTGGACTTGACAAATGTTTATTGCCAACTTATTTCCATAAAAGAAAAAAAAATCTCTATTATTCCATGGACCTCCTAAAACTCCAGGCATTATGATCATTGGCTAACAGACAAGCAAAAATATTCCAATGAGGGATCCTGTCACTGTAATTTAGGAGACCACAAAATGGGCAAATTCACTTCTGTGGAACAACGTAATTTAGCAATAGAGTGTGGTACATCACAACCTTTTTGAGACCATGACAAATACCATATAAAATACTTGTGACAATGTCTATTTGATGCAATACCCTATACAGACATTGTTATATACCCACAAATGTAAAGAAAAAAGGGTTTCCTGCTTCTGCAAGACATAACCACATCTGATTGCTGACTGCTGTTCAAGTAGGTAAGTGTCAACTATATATTTTTGGTGTACCAACAATAGGAATGGTGTGGTATATAAATGTATGCACTGTACTGTATTTCAGAAGCATACAGACAGGAAAGTACAGGAATCTGCCATGCAAGATCTTAAGGTTTATCTAATACAGCAAACAATATCAAAACATCCATAGCCCCAAGCAAACAATGACATTACCTTTTTGCAGAACTCTTGTCTATTTGAATGGAGCTAGGTTTAAAATAGCAAGGCATTTTTGTTTTTCTTTATTTGAATTAAGATAAAATCAGTCACTGATATATTGTAAAATAACATACGCACCAATAATAAATATGCATACATTAGGATTTTTTTTTTTTTTTAGAAAAACCTTGCTAATATATCAAAAACTGTTTTTATATCATCAGTAATTCCAGCATAAGAATAGGATGATGTGTCCATAAAATTAAATAATGATCTAAAATGTTTACATAAATAAAAGAAGCACCAACTGTGTTTATCAAGAAAACCATGAACACATGAAATAGCCCTGTACACTGAAATCATTGAAATATGGACATAGACATGACTGCCTCATCAAATAGAAATAATTGCATTTTAATGACCATAGCAGCACTGTACAAATCCACATCCAATATTTAGCTGATTTCTTGCAAGTGAAAGTGCTATACAGTCATACAAGGGATATTAAAATAGAGTTTAAATGAATTATGTAAATTGCATTATAAGCTGCTATTCTGAGTGAACATAACATTCAGTTAGAGTTAAATAGAAGCATTAATGTGTAAATTCACTCGAAGGAGATTGAGAAAGACACATTCATAATAGGCACCCAACAATTGATAGACTGAATTAAAATTAATGAGATAATCCAAAGTAACACTAACAAAATATGAGATTATGAATGGTTGGGTCAATATCATTTATGGGAATTATGAAATATCTATAATAGGTCAATAAGACATTCATTTTGATTGTTGAACTTGAAATTGCTAAATAATATCTGATAGTTGCTTTGGTTTATTTCATATGATAATTATATACCATGACAATACTTTTTAATAATCCATTAACCTTAAAGCAAGTTTCTGTGGATAGCTTGTGTTTTCTAAGCAATGAACACAACATGACAAACATCAGTTCAGCAATGAAAATATAGAACAATCTAGATTAGTTAAAAGACAGAGTTCATGGTAGTACAAAACAATGGAAAGCACCAGAAAGGATGTTGGTAAAATTATATCCATATTGCAAAATAGGGAAACTAACAGACCTTACAGCAGTGGATATGTTATGTCCTATAAAAAAGCCAAATCTAAATGGTTGTAAGAGTACTAAAAAGACACTTACAAACATGGTCTGTTAGCCATATAAAGAGTTAACATGAAAAGGGATTTTTGATAAGGTAACATAGAACAATGTTACAGATACTGGGCTGGATCCAGAACTACGTCCGTCTTCCATAGACGGACGTAGTTCTGTAAACAGTAGCTACTGCGCATGCGTAGTAGCTATTGTACATAATCTGCGTATCGTTTCGATACGTAGATTGCGT
>WWET01007829.1:19265-30523 GCA_011038615.1 Limnodynastes dumerilii | reverse complement strand
CTTGCTCCAATGCTGCACTGCAAATATAGCCAGAATATTAAAGTTCTAAGGGCTCAATACTTGGCAAAATAAATATTAGATGTAGATAGTGTTTATCATCTGAAATTCCTGTGCACACCCAGCTAATTATGCCGGTAACCCTGTGCTATGATTACCCAAATGTTAGGTAATGAAAATGTGCTGGAAATGTTCCTGACATGCCAGGCTATGCATCACACATGTTATCCCTCCTCCCTTACCTCTCCATACCATAACACATGAGAATATTAGACAGATAAAACCAGGGTTCAGAGGAGGCTACACGCTATTTACAAGGTGGTTATTTGCATTGACTGACAAATCTATCCAGCCAGGTCAGCGGCAGATAATCGCATCTTTTGGAATTCCCGATTAATTATCGTTTCTCGGTTCAGATATCGTGCTGTGTGTGGCCATTATCAGCTTAATATTATCAAATTTTTTTGTGTGATTGGTACAGGTTTTTAATTATATCAGCGGGAGAAGTGACGGTATGGTGTACCGTCCTATACCCCCCTAGCTTTAGATGTAACAAGTGCAAGAATTCTGCATGAGGGCATGAAGCTGACTTAGTTCACATCATGGTTGTCCACTTTTGCAAATGACATGGAGATTGGGATAGCGCTATCAACACGCTGCATCACAGCACCTTATGGGCGTGACTATGTAACACCTCAAACCACATCACTGCAGCTACCTGTGTGTTGCACCAGATACACATTCAGCTGATCTCCTCTGACAACAATGGACATGGAGACTTTGGATGACTCTACGAATTTTTTTTTAAACTTTTATCTAGAGGAAAAATTGAGAGAAATGTTGGAAAAACCATGCTGTGGCGATAATCGCTCTAGTGTGTGGCCAACTACAGAGAGCAGGAATTAGACCAACGTAAGAAAAGCCCCAAAACCTGGCAGACTTGCTATAAGAAACACAGTAATAATATTTTCCTACCTTTTTCTAGGTCTTACTAAATGTTCTAATGCACCTTATAGGCACGTTTAAATACGGAGCTAAACAGATTTCATGTAGGCAAAAACATAAAAAAAAAAACCTAAGTATTAATATTGAATGATATTTAAGAAACTATGTTGTAAAAGGTACATTTCTCCTAATGACTCACTTCCACTTGGTTTTTATTAGTCACCATTTGAAACACTCCGGTCTGCAAAGTGACTTGAAGTAAAGGGAACAATATTCAGACATGTTCCTGTAATTTCCATTTTCACTCTGGAGACAATCAACCACATAGAATAAAAAAACAGAACTTAAAAGGCAAACCCGAGTAAATACAAAGCGTGCTTTATTGCTTTATCCAGGTTTAAAGATATGGACAGTGTCAACATATAAATATATGTATATTAATATTTACAAGGAACAAGAACAAGGTATATAATTATACCACCTGTTGATCTTTTAAACAGTCAATAATGAACACAACTGTGCTCCAGCAAGGAGATCTGGAAAATATGTACTGTTGGGGAGTCTTGAGGACAGGTTTGGAAACCACTGGTATATAGGGTAGTTAGCACTCCCTGACTGTACTACTTCCATATGCCCACCCCCCTTACACATAGCGGTTTCCAATCCTAGCAATCAGAAAACACCCCCTTTCTGGATATGGACAATTAGGATATAGTGTTCTCCCCAGAAAATGTTGCCAGCCTGGTGCTATTAAATAGTAGCTGGGTGTGGGCAGTGTAACACTTTGCAATAATAATTCTTGATGGGATCCAGACATCCGTTCCCACTGCGGAGCTCCTCGCTGGTGCTGCACTACTGGGAGCTAAGCTTCTGAGGCATCAGAATCTGCCAGTCTTGTAACTATTTTGTTCTGTTGATTGCGATCTACTGGTGGAGGCAACGAGACTGGGCCGATGCTGGGGTATTCAGCACCCTCCTGCAAACTATAAATGTGTGCCCTCTTGTTTAACAATGTAACGTTTAACACCAGTAACCAGCCTACATTACAGTATCCATGTGAGCTTTATAAAATACAGAAAACAACCTTTTAATCACAATAAAAGAAAGCAAATCCTAGTCTCTACTACACAATACAGACAGCTTCATGGTCTCTGCTGTACAATTACCACTGCATCCAAGTGACTGCCATACAGTACTGACTTTATCCTAGTGACCGCCACTATATCATAAATTATTTATTTAATAACAGCGTTTTACATCAGTCACTGCCCTATTTGATAGGGACACACCTACAGGAGGTGCCTTGACGCAGGTGAGTTTATCCAAATAGAGCTATATTGTGAACTAAACCTCCTTTTTATGTATGTGTTGACACAGTGTTATATAATGTTTGTTTGGAGCACCGGACCTGTCTTTTGTTCCTTGTAATTACACAGTGGTCATTTTTGGTCCTTGGCTGCACATCTTTATTTATATATACACTTGCACACATTTCATATATTTGAACTGAAGTGCGGCCTTGTGTGATTTTTTGTTCCTGCCCTATCGGAGCTACATATTAAGGTCCCTAACATATACACAATCAGAAATTATCGATACCAACCCGACTGCTCTCCACAACCTACAGATTACTCATAGGCGCTCTATTCACTACAGATCCTAAATACGTGGAGAACTGGAATAGAGACCTCTCACATCCACTTTCCGAGACTGACTGGGGTAAGATCTTTTTAGCTACTTCCAAATGCTTCCTTAGCCTCTCTGTAGTGGAGACCCAGTTTAAGGTTCTGTCCCGTTGGTACAGGGTGCCCTCCACGATCCACCGCTTCCTACCCTCCTACCCAGACATTTGCTGGCGTTGTCAAGCTGCCAGTGTTACATTTTTGCACATCTGGTGGGACTGCCCCCGTCTTGCTAGTTTTTGGAGGGATGTAAGGGAGACAGCGTGTAAGGTATCGCAACTTACAGTTCCCCAGGGACCAGAGTTCTGGCTTTTATCTCTCTCAGATATTCCATTTAAGCTTTATAAAAAATCTCTCCTACGGCACCTGAACAATGCCGCCAAGGCGGTTATTCCCAGTAAATGAAAACTCACCAGCCCCCCCTCGCTTAAAGACTGGTTTCTAAAAATAGACCATTACATGTTAATGGACGATCTCATTTCCACTGCCAACAGTCTATACCCTGACTTTCGGGATACCTGGTTCTCCAGGCTTGAATTTCAGCAAACTCCAGAATATACAATGGTAGTGGGCTTACCAATACGACCTTTGACCGACACAGTAGCATCCTCTGGACGCAGTACTCAATAATTCCCCAACATAGGGCCCTCTGGTCTTCAACCATTCTTTAGCTACTTCCTACCTATCGCCGACCTAGGAACTCAGGCATGGTGTGCCCCAGATATTGCGTTGGTGTCATCCACTGTTCCCCTCCTTCCCCTCACCCTATTCCCTCCTCTCTTTTTTCCTCTTCTTCTACTTTCAACACTATTAATGTTGTACTCAATGAAAGGACTGCTTGTGCTGTTACTTTAACGGTCGTTTTTTCCTATGTAATAGACATTAACAGCTTAACCTGTTTTGATTATATATGTCACATGTTGTCCTGTATTTACTTTTATGTTCTATACAATAAACAAAGAATTTATAACAATCAGAAATTATGGTTAATTTATTCAGCAGCCAATTAACCTACCAGCATGTTTTTGGAGTGTGGGAGGAAACTAGCATGTTTTTGGAGTGTGGGAGGAAACTGGAGCACCCAGAGGAAACCCACACAGACACGGGGACAAACTCCACACAGGTAAGCCCTAGTTTGGTAATCAAACTCATGACCTTAGTGCTGTGAGACACAAGTGCTACTCATTGAGCCACTGTGATGCCCTTAATTGAACATTCTTGTGACCACAATGAGGTAAAAAAAAAGGCCCCCTGTAAGTGTCATAAAATACAGAAAACATATTTGGAAACACAATATAATAGAAGCGCAGCCTTGTGAGTGCTTACTGTGATCCAGTAAAAACTCCCCACAAACACACAATTGTGCACAATGCACTAGGTCCAATCCCCCCCCCCCATTGTGTGTCCAGCCCTCTAAATCTCCCCGTTATCAAATCTCCCCCTCTTGTGTCTCCAGCCATAATGTATCCTCCCCCTTTTGTCTCCAGTCATCAAATTACTCTCTGCCTTGTGTATCCAAACATCCAATCCCCAACCTACCTCTTTAAAACTTCTCATATAATTGCTTTACTCCTGTGTGTGAATGATGCTGACGTGACATTAGGTCATGCCAGTGTCACACTGAAGGCAGCTGCAGGTAATGTACAAGTCCCAGCTGGCAGTGGCTGTCCTCTGATGGGCTGTACAGACTTTCTGTAGCTTCTGCTTTGCGTGCAGCAGTGCTGGAAAGCCTTTACAGCCCATCAGAGCACAGATGGGACTGAAAGCTGGAGATCACAATTAAGGTTTAGGTCAGGTCTGGCTGGCTGGTAAGCTAAAATAGCTGGGTGGAGCACTCAGCTAAAATGGAACACTGGGGATATTTTCTGGATGCTAAAACCTGGAACAAGCCCCCTCTCCCCCATTCTCACTTTTCTATTTCTACGTCACCAGAATGGAGAAAAATATGTACCACCTTCTATAAACTTTAGCCTCCCTCCCTGGATGACACCTAGTGTTTCCCCCAATATAAACAACACTGATGTATGTTTTTATTAGCCTCCCTTAAATATTAAATTTAAAAAAACTTATATTTCCTTAAAAATCAGTGTTCACCTTAACCGAGTTCAAAAAAACAAATGACAAAACTTGCTTAGATCAGATGCAAAACATGAATCCCAGAAACCAAATCCCAGAAACCTAAAGGAGTATCTATACTGAAAAACTCATTTACTATGGTCAGTTATATAAAACCTGTAAAGCCTCTCACATATATCTTATAATTCCCAAGAAGAACGTAGAAAATATACCACATAGAACAAAACTAACAGAACAGCCAAATGAAAGCATAGCTTGGAAACCATAAACTATGTATTCAGGTCTCATCATGTATTAGGAGTGTAACAGTCACCCCTATAAAACAAATGCAGATTATGTTACTTTAATAGACATGAGTTGGCAAAGCAAATGATGACTCAGGACACAGCAATATGGGCGAGTTCCTACAAGTGGTGAGAATAACAGTCTAAGTATCTCATTCTAGACATAATGGGGAAACAAACTTAAACAGTGTCTTTCTCTGGTCACACGCCTTACAAGCTCAATCATTATTATATTTGTATAATTAGTCCCCTTCTGACCTCACTAATGGGCCATACAAAAGTCACAAGTTAATTGGCTACTCAACACAATAGTTGTCATCCTATTTTGCCATCATTATGTAAGGCCAAAGTGGGAAATGTTTCTGTTCCTTGGCACACATGCTGCTAGTGACCACATGAATTTCACAAGGAACAAATGGATCTCATATAGGGCACAAACGTTCCATTAATTCGGGATCCAGTCCACTGTTCGTTCCCAAGAAAGCCATTTGTAGTTATGAAGACATCTGCTATCTTTGAAGCCTAATTGAACATTTTAAGGCTCCCTATTACAGAGCTCTAATGTGTGCATCACATATCAAAAGAGATGCTAAATTTTCATAAAAATAAATTTATCCCACAGGGATCGTGGTTATTAAAACCTACAAGAATTTACTGCCAAAACCAATAATACTCGTATGTGTAGCAACCAAGGTGTTATGGAGAGAACGCCCAGTACAGGCAAAATTAGCTTTGTAAAGAAGTTGAATTTGGCAAAAAACTTAGGTATATGTAGGGTGTTTAAATGTAAATGGTCTAATCTCTAGAATAGAGATCACAAGGAGAAAAACGATTTTTACAATGATGCTTTTGAGTAAGATTCATTAGGATGAAGGTTTATTATTTTTATTGTGCGGTTATTGAAAATAATGTGAAGAGGATTTCTGGGTATATCCTAAAACATCTCAAAGGTGATATCCCAAAACCAGGCAATCACCATGCTTGTCCAGCACATGTAGGATATTACCCTAACTCTCTACTCAGTCTTCTTCAAAGGACATAGCCTGACCCTAAGACCCCCCTCCCCGCAGCCTGACCCTAACCTTCCCCTTCTATTGTCCTAAGCGTCCCTTTATAAGAGCCTAACCTTAACCCCCCCCCCAACACTAAAAGTCCCCTGAGAGGTTACTCATCTCTCCGGAACAGTCAGCAGCTGGTACTGTGAAAATGAATGGGTGAGTATGCCAATTGAATACTCACCTATATATTAAAAAAAAAATCTTAAAATGTTGCCTATACAAAATAGAGACAACCGAAAAGGAACTTTCATCTGTCTCTATATCTAAAAGCAGCCTATCGCAGCAGGGACTGCAACCAATAGGAAGATGTAGTGTATCCTATCTATGATCATGTAGAATGTTGAGTTTATTTTACATTTGGTTTCTGGTGCCACTAACAACACTGATTGATGCTTTAGCCATGTGGGTGCTAATAGCAGACAACTTGAACAAGAACCACTTCTATGTCCCTCTCCAGACAAAACATTTGTCTTCTTTGCATATAGACGGAATCAGGGTCAAGGCAGATGGCTGGATCTTCAGAACCAATTCTTATGCAATCAGAACTCCAAGCAAGAGGGGTGGTTAGCAGGGTGATTGCTCGGAATATCCTAAATCTTTAACTAAATTAAATTAAGGGTCAAATAGGGGCAGTATATCGGAGCATAAACAATGTAATCTGCTAAATGAGAATCTCTCTCTTCCATCTGTTCTCAAAGTTATCCAGGTAAGACAGAATCTTTAAAACAAAATTTCTATTCAACATTTATTGTATTTTAAAGTACAGCTATTTATAGGTAATGCATAGTTAAAGTCCCAAATAAGAAATGTAATATACAGATTTGAAAGACACCACTAGAAGAGGTCCAAAGAGCTTATTATTGTATTAAGGTCCTAAAACCAATGAATACCTCATAACAAATATATGTGCTAGATAACCAATCAGGAAATAGTCATCTTGTTATGCCTGTAAGCCACACCCCTCCTTTGTCATCAATAACACCACATGGTTGTTTTTAAGAAATATATTTTAGCAACAGCTGGTATGCTACTGAAAGTCAAACAATAAGTAAGAGCTGCCTTTCTTTTGTCTGTAAAAAGGCTTCACATACATTTTATGTGCTGCCTTTTGTGCTGACAAACTGATGAGTCTAATTAAAGTTTATTGTGAGTATTGTCAATGTCAACATAACTGCCAGGGCCAACATACAGTAATGAACATTTATATGAAATCTGGGAATGGACCAACAACATTTCTGGAGAAGCCAGTTAACCTATTTTAATATATCACTTTATAATGGTAAAAATCTCCATGGCTATGCAGAAGACTGAGGACAGGGTAGTTTTACCTATTGCCTTATTGCAACTTTAACTTTGTATCTATGGCCTGTTGTTTTCACAGACAGACTCCATAAAACACATTAATAATTTAAGTATGAACAAGCCTAAAGTGTCCATGACACGGATGCTCTGAAAAGACAGAGTCTAATCAATAGTCTAAATTTATTTAAAATTTTGTGACATCACTTAACTGTGTGATACTTTCTGAATAAAATTTGTCACTTGTTAGTATTACATTTAAAAAATGACTGCACGGTCATGAATTCAGCCAAGAAAAACTTCTAAAAATATAATATTGTACTGTTTTACTTTTAAGTTGTGTCTCTCTTGCAATGGACTAGTACCTGCTGATTTGGTAGGGGTACATACTGTGATGTACATGCAGAGAAGACAGAAAACTCCAGGGAGAAAAAAAATGCTTTGCTGCAAACATTGCCTTTTAGCATTAATAAAAACTTTAAATTAAAAATGAAGAAAAATGGTAAAAAGATAAAAAGGATCCTGCTGATGCAATGTCATTTATATAAGGTCTGTGAAGTGGTTCCAGAATATGCCAGGAGACAGACATGACTCATAATATGACATTACATGACTCACAAAATTATTCAACCAACAACCCTGGAAACGCAAGACACTGACGGGTTCATTTAAATTATAACATGAAAATTACAGAGCAGGAAGACAGGAAAAGGATGACAACAGTTATGTAGCTGGCAGCATAACCCACACATAAGAAGCATTTGGTTGCCTTAGGCAGAGGTTTACCTTAACTTTTCAAATAATTAAAAGTAAACATTTTGTGAGAAAAGTGGCACTTTTGATTAAACTGGCCAGTAAACATAAGACATGAAGTGTTTATGCATAACCCCACAAAGCTAAGCTGTTGTTGCTTCATGCATAAAAGTGTGCATATATTGAGAACATGCTATTGATGCCCATAGCATGACACAATATCATGACTAGGAAGGAAGTCATACAGATATTGGAAACTGTGACATCCGTGCTACATAGACTCTACATATCTTGTATTTATTCAAAGAAAGGACCACATTGCTGGTAACGCAATCATCATTTGGAGGTCTTGTAACAGCCACATCCCTACTTTTCAAAACTCTTCCTGGGGGAAAAGTCAGGGAGTCTCAAAACCTTGCATCCATAGTGGTTAACTAATATGAAATAAAACCAATCTGTCTCTAACATATAAGTCATAGGCCTTAAAGGTAATTTTAGGCATTTTTGGCCGAACTCCAAAGCGAAAAAAAAATCCAGTTAGCTGCTTACCCATCTTGAGGGGTATAAAACAGACTTTAATATAATGCCCTCTCCACAATATTTGCATATTTATATCACCTTGCCTAGTCAAACGGTAATGACCATTCCTGACAAGTGAAGCAACATTTTAAAGACACAGGCATGCATAATACAATATATGAGGCCTGCTTGTGAGAGCATCCAACACATTCTGAATTTCACCAGCATAAAAGTCTATAAATAACGGTTGCATGAAAGCTTACACTTAACCATGTCATAGAAATAGGTTATTCCCATTGATATAACTGTAAATAACGCCTCTATCCTATATTCTATCCTAACACAAAAGCTCCAGGGATAGATTTGCTGAACATAAGCAATTTTCAAGGACATACTGGTAAAATGGTTATCAAATGTCCAATAAACCAGGAAAAACCTCCACCCCAAGACACCAATGCACTAATTTGTTGTCATATTCTATTTCAGGTTCAAAAATGTAATAATTAACGTTTATTGTAAATAAAAGCATAACAGCTTAAGCTACACCCTCATACAAAGCAGCCAGAGCATCAACATATTGCATCAGTACAATGTAGACGATGGATGCTGTGTGGCCTGGCTAGGGAATGGATAGTCCTGGATACAGTAACTGCTGCTTCACAATAGACAAGGAAGGATTTCATTCATTGCAACCCAGCAGCACACTGACCCAGCCCTAATAACACTCCATGCGCGCCCAGCCCCGGTAAAAGGAGAGGACAGGTGCTGTCAGCGTGGAGGGGAGCCGGGGGTCGCTTACCTTTGTGTAGAGCTCTGATGCTGCCATGCTGATGATCGCTTTCACCGCTGATCTACATAAATCTCTCCCTCCCGTTACCGCGTCCTATCCCGCCACCGGCCACAATCCAAGCAGCGGGCGATGCAGTCAGCGCAAAGTAGCCAGAATCGCCATGTTACCTGGCCAGATTTCTATTTTGGAGTCCGTCTCTGTGCATTGTGGGTATCAGTGTGGCTAGGGGGAAGCTGTGATTCTTGCCTTCACTTCACGAGAGGATTGTTTGGCTGACTCTGCCTCCCATCGGCAGCAACTACTAGAGCATCTCCTGTCACAGCATCAGACGTCACCGCCAGGAGGGGGCGACAGAGAACAGACCATCATCGTCCGCTCGAAAGACAGCTCATTTTAGGATCAATAATCAGATCAACAATAGATCAATTTAAACATTTATAATTACATTTATAATAATTACTCATCAGTTTATTACCCCGACCTCTTTATCCTTGTTGCTAAATTTACATATAACAAAGACATTGCCAACATTTTAAAATCAGATCTTACCTGTCACGTGGTGCAGTTAGACCTTGCATTACATGCTCCATGATCATGCTTTTATGTTGTATAACAGATATCACATCTTATAGATGGAATAATAGCATTGGTGATATATAAAGTTAGTAATGGAATACCAGACTTATTTCTAAAGTGGGAGCTCTAAATGCAGATTCTGGACCGGATCCTAACTTAATAAGGTCACCCCACTTGTGCACGCAAAGGGGTAGATCTACAGCTATGTACGCTAGTGATTTTACGCTAGCCGCTGCGTAAAAGCGCCCATTAGTACTTACTGCGCATGAATGTGGCAGATGCTACGCAACGTAATTCAGAGTGTATGGGTCAGTCACATATCTTCAGCCTAACTACGTATGAAGGGGCGTACCAGCCATACAACAGTATTTACACTGAGTAAAGTTAAGGTAGGGTTCGGGAAGCGTAATACGGCCAAAGTACGTACATGCGAGAGGAGTACATAGTAAATACGCTAGCGTAAATACGCCATGCTAGGAAACGTAATGGAAACGTAGCTCTGGATATGGCTCAAAGGGCTGGATCCAGACCTTGTTAAGTGATTGAACTTAGTTACTTCTGGGCTAAACCATGTTGATTGCAGGGGAGTCATATTTCATCTGTTGCAAACAGTATTAGAGTTGAGAGGTGATGTTTCCTATCCCAAATCTAAATAACAGTGTGATAGTAAAGCTGGTCAGTATCTGTGTGCAGTAAGCAATTTAAAGATATATCCTTGCATGCAAAGAATACAATTAACTTGACTCCCCCTGAAATCAACATGGTTTAGCCCAGGTGTAACTAAGTTCAAGCACTTAACTAGGTCTGGATCAGGCCCAAAATGTGTAAGTGCAGTGGTTGGAGGGGAGGGCACATGCGCCCTCCAGATGCTACGTGCATTTTATACACATAACACCTATCGTTTAGAACTTAGTTCCGTAAGATAGAAATTAGTAAGAAAGTGGCTGGGCTTCCCCTCCAGCCAACGTGGAAGCATTTTAATCTTACAGTGTGGGTGAGATTAGATATTTACGAGCGGATCAGCGGTGTGCCTTATGGAAGTGTAAGTCACAAAATCTCCACACAAGAAAGGGCAATTCACTTCCCTCTCTCGTTCAGACTGACAAACCTCTGCATGTACAGAAAGCGTGTGGGGGTCTGGATCAGAAATTAGGGTTAAATATATAAAAGTTAAATGTAAATAATTGAACTATATGTGTTTAGGAGCTAAAATGTTCCAGCCAACATGAACTATGCAAAATGAGGTGTAGAGATTCCTATCTGAATTGTATTGTTATAT
>WWET01007828.1:22621-41833 GCA_011038615.1 Limnodynastes dumerilii | reverse complement strand
ATTTATGTATATATATATATATATATATATATATATTATGACTTTTATTTTAAAGATAGAAGATCATGGTTAGTCGCTGGGTAATGGCTAGAGTACCAGGCCTTGTTTTATTTTTGTGCACCTGCTGTATAATTACCTTATAGATTGATTTGAGCAACCTTTATCTTGGAAATGTGTTTTAAAGCATGTCTCAGATAGTAGCTATAAGGGAGTACTGTCTCAGAGTGGCTGTTTTGTAGAATTGGCTAACTCGGCTGGGGATGAGCTCTCAATTTAGAAAAATATATTGTTACGAGCCACTGCGCTCTCCTAGCAACCGGGATACAAACAATTATTGGCAGCAGTGATACACGTGTCAGCCAGGCACTTCCTCCTCCTGAGGTCATGGCGGCGCTCAGCTGCTTTCACTGTGCAGCTGATTCCTCCGCCGGGAACAGCCACCTATTGTGACAGGGGGCTGGTCTAATCCTTCAGCTGTGATTGGCCCGTTCCCCTGTAAATAGCCAGTGCTTCCTTCCCTTTCCTGCTGGTTATATCGTCCTTTACGTGTCCTAGTCTTTCTGCCTTGTGCTTCTGCTCTCTGCCCATTGCTTTTGTCTCCTTTCCCCTTTTGGACTTTGCCCCTTAGTCTTTTGCTCTTTGTTCCTTAGTCTTTTGCACTGCCTCTAACTTTCTTGAGTGCCTCTCCAGACCTGCCCTGTTCCTTCTCATTAACCCCTTGTTGTCCATTCCCTCTCTTCCTCTCTCCTTGTTGTAATCGCCTGCTGTATTATCCTTGTTCTCTCCTGAGTGATTGTATTTGTCGCCCCCTGGGGTTCTTATGTGTGACTGCATGCGAGTATTCCCTGGCAAGTCCTGTTCGTTCAGTCTGTCCTCATGATTCCCTTCAATCCTTCGTTTCGTCTCTGTGTTCTGTGTGGTCCGTCACAAGTCAGTCCCTTCTGACTCTTCTTTTCCCGCTTACTGCTCAATTTGTTCCTTAAGTCTCCCTTTACATATTTTCTCTCTTTACGAGTTCGGTTCCAGGGGCCGCAACCTGTTGTTGGGGCATAGCCAATTCCAACCCCACCATCAGGGGCCCTGGTGAACACCACCTGATAACAAAGGACCTGATTCACACTTAAGAATCTTCCTAAAATAAGAACTTAAAGTCACTCCTGGGCAAAACCATGTTGATTGCAGGGGGAATTAATTTAATTGTATTCTTTGCATGCAGAGATATATCTTTGAATTGCTTACTGCACACAGATACTGACCAGCTTTACTATCACACTGTTATTTAGACTTGGGCTGGGAAATATCACCTCTCAACACTAGTACTGTTTGCAACAGATGAAATATGACTCCCCTGCAATCAACATGGTTTAGCCCAGGTGTGACTTTAAGTTCTTATCTTAAGAAGATTCTTATGTGTGAATCAGGTCCAAAGACTCCACGCCCTGTTAACCAGTCTCGTAATTTTCCTTTTTCCCTCTAACATTATAACCAGCCCTCACACATTGGGCACTCGATCCCAATGGACCCCACGAATCTTAGTCATTCACATATTCTGGCAAAACCAGATTGAGGCCATCTATCAGGTGGTGCAAGGCCTTTCGGATCATCTCGCCGCTCATGAAGCTGCGACTAAAGCAGTTCAGGAGTCCAGGCAGCATACAGTGGTCGAGCCTAAGCTCACTTCTCTGGAGACCGCTAGACTTTACAGAACTTCCAGGAGAGCCTACGTCCTGTTTCCTCTGGCACAGAAGGTCAAACAGTGGAAATCGTCATTTCACTCCTGCAAGGTGTCCCTCAGTCCTGGGCATTCAGACTTCTGACAGCGGATCCAGCTCTATCTTCCGTGGATGCTTTGTTCAAATCGTTATGGTTGTTATACAGCGACCCAGATCAAGTGGCATCTGCTGAATCTCAGCTGCGTAATCTACGTCAAGGCCGGCGCTTGGCAGAGGAGTACAGAGCTGATTTTATTAGATGGTCTGCTGACAGCTAGTGGAATGACCCAGCACTCCAAAGCCAGTATTGCCTATGTCTGTCTGACCAAGTCAAGGACGCCTTGGTCCAACATTCCCCTCCCGATTCCCTGGAGAAACTAATGGTTCTGGCAATCTGTATTGACCGATGCTATAAAGAGAGGCATCCGCATCAGTTCCTTTTTCCACTAATCCCTGGTTACCTTCTCTACCATTTACTAGGGACACAGAGGAACCTATGCAACTGGGAGCAGCCCGCCTTTCCAAGGAGGAAAGGGATCGTCGCCAAGTCTCTCGTTTGTGTCTTTATTGTGGCCTCCGTGGTCATTTCCTACGAGACTGTCCTACTGGTCCAGTAAAAGACAAAGCCTAGACGTCGGGGAAGAGATAAGTCTAGGCTCACATGTTTTCTCTTCCAAAAATGCGCTATTTCTTCCAGCCGCTCTTTTGTACCGTGGGACTGTTAACCACATGTCTGCCTTCCTGGATAGTGGTGCGGCTGGCAACTTTCTGGATATTTCTTTTGCCAAATCTCTGGATATTCCATTTCCAGCCTCCTCTCGTTGTCTATGGATTGGATGGAAAACCATTGTCTGTCGGAAGAGTCTCGTTTTCCACTCCTCCTCTCCGTGGGGGCTCTACATATGGAGGAATTACCTCTGTTCCTCATTCATTGTCCTGCTTCTCCTCTCATTCTGGGCCATCTCTGGCTTCACCTTCACAATCCTATTGTGGATTGGACAAAGGGCGACATTATTAGTTGGAGTGACTTCTGTTCTGTTTATTGTCTTCAGCTACCCCTCCGTAGTCAACTTCCACTTGCTATACTCCCAAGTCTTCCGGACCATTATGCTGATTTCACTGATGTCTTTTCTAAAAAAGCTGCTGATGTCCTGCCGCTTCACCGTACGTATGACTGCTCCATCGAACTGCTTCCAGATGCTAAGTTTCTTAAGAATAGGTTGTATTCTCTTTCTCATCCAGAAACCAAGGCTATGGAAGATTATGTGAAGAGAACCTCGCTAAAGGATTTATCCGTCCTTCCAAATCTCCCCTGGGGCCGGCTTTTTCTTTGTGGAAAAGAAGGATGGGACTCTGCATCCTTGCATTGATTATAGATCTTAATAAAATCTCCATCAAGAACACCTATCCGCTACCACTCATCTCAATGCTATTTGACCAACTTAGGGAAGCAGTAGTGTTTTCCAAAATCAATTTAAGAGGAGTCTACAATCTCATACATATAAAGGAGGGTGATGAGTGGAAGACCGCTTCAACACCTTGGGCCTGATCCAGAGCTACGATGTAGCGCTGAGCGTGCTAACGCTCAGCGTTACATCGCTGACTCCCACTGGCACTCCCCCTGTGCGGGCGTATGGCCCCTTCCTTACGCCGGCTGAAGGCTACCCTAACTTCAGCCGGCGTAAGGAAGGGGCCATACGCTCGCACAGGAGCGTATGGCCGCTTAGCACGCCCCCCCACCCTCATTTACTTACCTCCCCCTGCCCACCAGCAGGAACGTGAGCGCAGGGACGCTGGAGGACGTCCCCTCCAGCATCCCTACAGCGCTACTATGGACGCCCGATCTACGATCGGGCGTTTCCATAGTGACGCCGGGCAACATCTGCGTACTAGCGACGGTGGCCAAAGCTCTGGATCAGGTCCCTTGTCACTATGAGTAGTTGGTGATGCCATTCGATCTCAGGAAAGCCCCGGCAGTCTTCCAAGATCTAATTAATGATGTCATGTGAGATTTTCTCAGAAGATTTGTCATCATCTATCTCAATGACATCTTGATCTACTCCCATTCCTTGCCTGAGCATCGCCAACATGTCAGATCAGTGCTACAAAGACTCCGAGAGAACTTTCTCTATGCCAAGTTGGAAAAGTGCGAGTTCGAGGTTCCCCAGGTGGCTTTTCTCGGGTTTATAATCTCTGCCTCTCGCTTCAAGATGGACCCTAGCAAAGTTTAAGCCATCTTGGACTGGATCCAACCCTCCAATCTCAAAGCCATTCAACGTTTTTTGGGATTTGTAAAATTCCTTAGAAGGTTTATTCGTGGATTCTATTGATCTCACCCATTTCTGCCCTTACTAAGAAAGGGGCTGATACCAAGAATTGGCCTCCGCAAGCTATTGAAGCTTTTCATGCCTCGAAAGAAGCTTTCATCTCCCCTATTCTCCATCATCCCAATACTAAATTACCTTTTATCGTCGAAGTCAATGCTTCTGACATTGGAGCCGGAGCCGTTCTCTCACAAGTTGACCCTATGGATGGTCAATTACATCTGTGTGCTTTCATGTCCCTTAAATTCTCTGATCCAGAGGTTAATTATGACATTGGGAATTGTGAACTTCTTGCCATCAAATAGGCCTACGAAGAATGGAGGCATTGGTTGGAGGACTCTCTTCATCCCATCAAAGTACTCACGGATCATAAGAACCTGGAATACATTCAATCTGGAAGAGAGAAGTTCTGTACTGGCACTATCGACACTAAATCATGAGACCACTTCCCTATCATAAGGGAGGTGCTCAGAGGTAGGAAGAAGTAACAGAAAAGGAAAATACCCCAAAAAAGGGGAAAGCCTGTTACACAGACGTCCTCTTGAGGTGAAGGCAACCTCTCTTGGCACTCTGAGTTTTATTCTATCGTGTATTATAAAAACAGAATGGAAGTTGCTCAATCAATTTATAGGTATATGTTAAACAGGTGCATGAAAGGCAGGGGTTAATCTGCTTGCCACAGAAACAAAAGGAAAAAATAGCCCCAGCACGCTGCCATAAACCAGTAACAAACTCTACTGTTCTATCTGTAAAATAAAACACAGAAATGTTTGTTACACATATTTGATCAAATATGGGATAAGCCACCAGCCACTGTCAAGGCCTTTCTGTATATGGTGGTCCTTAATCTAAAATTGAGAGTCCCAATGTTGGGTCCCATATATGTGTTTATAAATTGAGAGCCAACTTACCTAGGAGACACCCCTTAAAGTCTCCAAAATGGCGTATTATAATGTGGAAATTAAAATATACATCTTTATTAATACAATTAAAAATGTATTCACTAGCGAAATATCAATTAAAAAGTGTTAATTCCTACAGTGCAAAAAGCACCGAAAATATAATAAAAACAAAGCACGTGTAATTGGCCCAAATAGGAGACTTATCACTATTAAATTATTTGTCCTCGTCTCTTGCTTAATCCAAATGTATTATCAAACTCTGTGTCGGTGAATGCTCAGATAAATCACTTTAGTTAGGTTTCTAAAATATCTAGATTGCAAAGTGAATCTATAATGTTTAATACATGTGCAAAGTCTGCTACCCAACCAAGGAACTGTAATAGGCAATTTAAATTTGTCAATGTAACCTAATGGTAATCACTCCAATAATCAGAACTTGAGTATACAGGTCGTTATTATTCTAGTAAGATGAACAAGGTGTCAATTTATTGTGGATTCTAGGGCATTCCAAGCGTGATTATTATTAATATTCCTCAAAATTGACATTAGATGGTTACAGGATACCCAACACTCAATTTCAATAATTAATCATAAACCATGAACAATCCGCATCTCAAGCATGATACTAATCCTTATATTCCAAATACTTTTTTTTTATTCAGTAGTCTTTTTATTGATTTTATAGGACATACAGTACACAAAAAACAAAACACAAACAAACCCCGCTCCCTCCCAAGGCACTGCTAAAGGAGCATTATCGCATGCTCACCGGATTTACATAGTTTAACCTTCATGGCACAATAACACATTAAATAACATTAAACATTCCAAATGACATACTGCTCATCGCTACCTCCAGGTTAACGCCTGGTCCGCTTGACCTCTCAACACCAATCAAAAGTTGCATGTAACACATAAGAGCGTGGGGTGGAGGGGGAAAGTAAAGTAGAGCATCCCAGAGTATATGAATTGATCCAATTTACTCAGTGTAGCCTAGAGTCTAATGTGGGGATCTTGTACCGTTGTATATAAATAGGCCTCAGGTGGATTCTGAAACTAAACTGTGCGGGGATTCACACCAACGTGACCAAATCTTGTGGTATTTGTGCAGGGCCTTCCGTTGCGTGTACAGGTGTCTTTCATGCCCCACAGTATCATTTACTAAGGCCCTCCAGGTATGGAATTCAGGGGGGTCAGAGGCTAACCAGGATCTAGCTATAAAAACCTTGGCAAGCGTAGAGAGGTTAAGCACACATCTATATAGGATCACATTGCATAACTCTTCAGCATTGACTGCAAACAACACAAAAAGGGGATCCATAGGAGGGAGATCTGGGGCAGTATCCCTAGCACATGACCAAACCCTTTCCCAGAAACATTGTACAAGCGGACATGCCCAGAACATGTGCCAAAAGTCAGCCCTGGAGGAACCACACTTAGGACAATCAGAGGACGGGCGTAAACCAAGTTTAAACATACTCAGTGGCGTATAATATACCCTATGTAGAATATACAAGTGGACTTGTTGGAAGCGCAGGCACGCTGTGGCCTCTCTAATGCAACCCACCATGTATTCCCAGGTGTCATCATCCAAAACACCCACATCCCCTGTCCACCTAAGGCGCAACCCAGCCAGCGTTTCGCTTGCAACCACACCATTAAGGGTGCTGTAGATGTATGAGATGACCCCATGTTGACCCAGATCTTTGAGCATTAATTTAGTAGAAGAATCCCTAATAACAGGAGCCCCAACTCTAAACTGTGTCGCCAAGGCATGCCGGAGCTTCAAATATGCAAAGAAATTATTATTAGGGAAATTAAACTCCTCCCTCAACTGATTGAATGCCTTTAAAACTCCATTTGAATATAGCTGACCTAACGTCTGCAGGGGGAAGTGTAACCAGATGCTGTCAGCCTGGAGCGACATTATTTCTTTGTAGTTCTTTGTTATTCCTCCATAGTGGAACCACCGGATCCGTGTCCCCGTCCCCCAAAAACTGCCCAGCCTGTCACCATATTTCAATGGCCTGTTTGACCATAGGGCAAGTAAAACCCCCAGATCTACCCACCAACAGGAGCTGTAAGGGAGAAAGACCCGGAGAAGAGCGGTGGACCAAGGCATTTATCAAACCCATGGGGCCCCTTTCATTAACCCAGGGAATAAGGTGTACAAACTGGGAGGCCACATAATAGTTTCTGAAATTCGGAAGGGCAATCAGGAATGGTAACCTGCAACTTAATAATTGAGTAAATCGTTTTGCTGACACAGCAGACGATTTTGCTGCGATTGTAACACCACAGTCTTTAATTGGTTACTCCCATTGGGAATACTATACATTATAGGCTGCTTTACGTGTTTGAACTGTAACTTATAGCTTAACAATTGAAGCATACTGGTCTACTTGTGTAGCAGACGTATTTGTTACAACTTCATCTATTAGCTACGATTATTTAATAACTAACTACTGTAGCAGGTCATTCTGCATGCTCAAGCAGATCAGACTCCATATTTGAGTTTAATTGGGAACGGAGCATCCTAATACTGTGGCTGTTTACCTCAGAATTTGGAATATAAGGATTAGTATCATGCTTGAGATGCGGATTGTTCATGGTTTATGATTAATTATTGAAATTGAGTGTTGGGTATCCTGTAACCATCTAATGTCAATTTTGAGGAATATTAATAATAATCACACTTGGGACGCCCTAGAATCCACAATAAATTGACACCTTGTTCACCCTACTAGAATAATAACGACCTGTATACTCAAGTTCTGATTATTGGAGTGATTACCATTAGGTTACATTGACAACAATTTTAAATTGCCTATTACAGTTCCTTGGTTGGGTAGCAGACTATGCACATGTATTAAACATTATAGATTCAATTTGCAATCTAGATACTTTAGAAACCTAACTAAAGTGATTTATCTGAGCATGTACGGAAAATAAATCAAAACAAATACATGTAGGTGATCATCCCTTTAATCTACATTGTACAGATTTGATATTATGAGAGAGATGGCTCATTTTACTCCACTCACCAAGTTGCCTTGTGCCAAGACTCTTGCTTCCTTATTTATTCAGCATATTTTCAGGTTACATGGACTTCCTTCTGATATTGTTTCCAACCGGGGAGTCCAATTTGTTGCTCCTTTTTGGCGTTCTTAATGTTCGTCACTCAGCATCAACATCAGTCTCTCCTATCATCCTCAGTCCAATGGCCAAACAGAATGTGTTAACCAATCTCTGGAACAGTACCTTCGCTGTTTTATCTCTAAGTTTCATGACAACTGGATGGAGTGTCTTCCCTGGGCTGAGTTCGCTTATAATAATGCCTATCATGCTTCCACTGCATGTCTGCCTTCTTTTGTGTTTTTTTGGTCTTCATCCTCGGGCCAATTCTTTTTCCATGCCGTCTACTGCTAAAGGTCCTCACAACTCTACGCAGATGCTCAGGTCCATCTTGAAAAAGGTGGACGCTGCAATCAAGTCATTTTCCCTTCAGTCTAAAAGATTTTTTGATCGTCACTGTAAGACTTCTTCCTTCAAGGTCAGGCAATGGGTTTGGCTTTCTACCCGCACTATCCGGATTCGCCAACCCTCCAAAAAGTTTGGTCCCAGATTTATTGGTCCCTATCAGATCAAAAATAAATCCTGTCAGTTTCAGGTTAAATCTGCCCCGTAGTCTTCGGATTCTTTGCACTTTTCATTGTTCTTTATTCAAACCGGTCTTTTTCTCTTACAGATTTTTCTCCAATTCTTTCAGGAGACCCTTTCCTGTTCTGGTGAATGGTCAGCAAGAATTTGTTGTCGATTCTATTCTGAATGCCAAGTGGGTACAAGGCCAACTTAATTTTCTTATTCACTGAAAGGACTACGGTCCTGAAGAGAGGTCTTGGGTACCCGCCAGGGAGGTCCATGCTGGTGAACTCAAGAAGGACTTCTACTAAAAATTTCCTTGGAAACCTAGACTAAGGGGTTCTCTAACCCCCCGTCGGGGGGAGGGGTAATGTTACGAGCCGCTGTGCTCTCACAGCGGCTCGTAGTGTGGTAACCGGTCTCGTAATTTTTTAACATATGTGTTATGTGACCCATAGTTGGGACTCTGATTTTTAGAGTTAGGACCACCAAACAGAGAAGCCTTGTAAGTTGCTGGTGGCTTATTATGTATCTGCAGATATTTGTAGCTAATTCTCTGACTTTTATTTTAAAGATAGAAGATCATGGTTAGTCACTGGGATATGGCTAGAGTGCCAGGCCTTGTTTTGTTTTTGTGCAAACTCCCCTTGCTTTGCACGCCTGCTGTATAATTACCTTATAGATTGATTTGAGCAACTTTTATCTTGGATATGTAGTAGTGCAATAGATATCACAGTATCATGCATACTCCCACAGGACCGGATCTAGAAAAATGTCATTGGATCTACAATTATAGGATGGAATTAAGATTTGGTGCAATTTCTTTACTTACGTACTCCAACAGCTCCTACAAACGTAAACATGTTTTTCCAGGTATAAATTTACACTTGTTTTTCTTTTATTTTCAACTGCTAGATTCAGTCCATTTGTATCATTGTGCAAAATAATATAATTAATGCAATTAACAGACAAATTTTTATAGGCTACAGAAATTTTTTGGGTGTGTGTAGTAAGGAGCCTTCATGCAATCATCTGTAGCCCCACAAACACACACTTGCATAAACTGACCCACATAGCTCTGTCACAAGGCAAGACCAGATGTGTCTATTCATTGTATCACACTTTGTTAATAAGGACCAAAGTAACAAAAGTTTATGTAAACATTAAAACCTCCTGAGATGATTCATGTTTTTAGCAGGGGTATATTATTGCACAAGTATTTTGCAGAAGTCAAACAGCTGAATTACATCAGTCATCTTTACATCAGCAGGTTTTATGACATTTCAATAACTTTCAAGGTTTTCCTTATTTCTTTAGCAGACAAAGGACCTGATCCAAAAAGTTGGCAGTTTACGATTGCTAGGATCAGAAATGCTGCTTTTTGATAAAAGTGGATCCAGGGGATCCAAATCCATCATGGGAGCATTTTAGGGCAGGGTCCATGGAATGTATCTGTATGAGTGAAGAAACTGGTCCCTTGTCTGAACAGAAGAGTGGAGCTGTATCAAGTTCAAAATCCTCAGCAAACAGCTCGTTCAAATTAAACAATGACAACAAGGTTCACGGATTTATTACATACAGTTACCTGGTAAATATCAGTAAAAGATGGTAATAAAAGCATAGTAATAGAGGGGGTTCTCCGGAGAGTTCGGCAATAAGAGGATGAGGAAGGCAGAAGGCATGCTTAGTGGTAAAATTGGGTTCCTGGTGGGCAGAGTTCAAGATAGGAGTGGTAAAGGGGAAAATGAAAACTAAGCCAAGTGTCTTAGTTTTTGATTTTTAATAAATTCGCAAAAATCTCCAAAAAACATTTCACATTGTCATTATGGGGTATTATGTGTAGAATTTTGAGGGGAAAAAATTAATGTATTCCATTTTGGAATAAGGCTGTAATATAGCATAATGTGGAAAAAGGGAAATGCTGTGAATACTTTCTGAATGCACTGTGGCTGTGACATCATCATTGGTACCAAAGGACAAGCATGCTTTTTGCAAAGCACGGGAGGGAGCTAGCTATAAATATAGCGTGTACTGATATCAAATCAAACACAAGTATTAAATGTAAATAAATTCGACAAAAAATATAAATATATATTAATAAATAGTGTGGAGATGTGACAATGAATGAAAAGTACAGGCTTCTATCAATGAATCCTATGTGTCTGTCACGGGCATTGCACTCGGTATTGTGCGGCTAGTCCCAGACAGTGATTGGCAGATTCTGGCTTCTGTGTCTCACACTAGCCTCAGCTGGGACCTTGACCTATCAGGGTGGGGAGGCTGGTCCAAGGCATGGACCAGATTGGATAGCCTTCCTGTAAATTGGCCGCTTATAGCTCCTGCTACCCTGCTTCTTGCTGTTCTGTCTGTGCCTTGCCAGTTAGTCAGCATTAATTCCTGAATGTCCCTTCCTCCTGATCCTTGTTCTCCTGTGTTATAAGCCTTCCTGTATGCCTCCTGCCATGTGGTTGTTTGCGTTCCTACCCTCCTGTTTATCACTCCAGTTCCTGCTCCCTTCCTCCCTTTGTTGTCATTGAGTGCGGAGTGCTTCAGTGAGTGTTAGCCCTTGTACGTTTACAGTCTATTATGGTGTCTGTTTTGTCTTCACTGGGTCCCTGTCCGTCTTCCCAATCACACACATGCATAGTGGAGGTAGATTTATATTTTCTCCAGTGTTTCCTTATCAATTTTATTCTGAAAAAATTTGGAATTTCTGAACAGTTCTGGACATTTTTAAAGTGGAAAGACATAGGATGGGTGGTTGCACCTTTCTTAATGTTCCTAATGTGCTCCCCCATCTTCTCTTGAATGGTCTGGTAGTTCTATATACTGCCAATGGCAAGAACAGTCAATGAGATAAATACATTGACTGGTGTTGCAGGTAATAAAGTAATCTGAGAATGAGCATTCGCTGTATTACAGATCTCAATCTTAGAAGGTCCTATAACATTTTTGCATATAGTATAATCACCACAACATAGTTACATAGTTGATGAGGTTGAAAAAAGACAACAGTCCATCAAGTTCAACCAATTTTGGATCTCCTGCGATCCCTATCTTTATATTTGAAGTTAATCCATATAAAGCAACCTCCAAACTGTTGCAATCATAAGATAAATAAATACATACATTTCTCCCTTGCTCCACTACTGTCCTTTATTTAAATTAGCAGTCCTGGTAACCCTGAATGTCCTTTTCTGCTAAAAATATATCTAATCCTTTCTTAAACATATCCAGTGAATCTGCCATCACAACCTTTTCTGGCAGTGAATTCCACATCCTGACTGCCCTTACTGTGAAGAACCCTTTCCTTTGCCGGTTTGAAACTTCTTTTCCTCTAACCTTAGTGGGTGCCCCTGTGTTCTGTGTACAGTCCTTGGGGTAAAAAGTTCCTTTGAAAGTTCTATGAAAGTTTCACAACGGTGAACGCCCTTGGTACTGGTGGGATTTGATTTTAGATGTTCAGTAAAGGCACTAGCCACTAGCTAATTTTTTAGGCTGGGTGTCTTCCTATAGATGAACTTGGGGGTATTCCCTATAACATTCTGTAGCACTGGGTCTTCTTGTAGTATATGTCAGTTTTTGCTGACAATCCATTCAATGAGTCTATGGTTCTTATTGTATTGAGTAGTAAAAGAGATGTTACCTGCCTGAAAAACATCTCTAGTTTTGGGAACTAAGGGGGATTCTCTATTAATCTCCTCAATTTCCTGGATGGCCTTGTCCAAGGAAGTGCTCGGATGCCCTTTACTGAGGAATTGGCCAACGGGGTTGTTGGCATGAATCTTAAATTTTTCTGATGGCCGCTGGATATTTTATGAATTGAATCAATAAGTTAGTTATAATTCCGTGTCTTCATTTGTCCCTCTTCTACGTAAATTCGCAAATTGAGATATTCTACCTCAGTTTGGCCAAAAAGAGATTGGCATAGTACACAGCAAACCAGGTCCCCATGCAAATTTTATTCTAATGCATCCCATTCTAACTATATTTCAAGTATTTATTTATCTATTTATCAACAGGTTTTTATATAATGCCAGCAGATTGTGTAGTGCTTTACAATTTTAACAATCAGTATAAAAAAGACTGGGCAGTAACAAACAGACTGGGTGGGTAAGAAGGCCCTGCTTACAAGCCTATACTCTATAGGACATTGGGGTTTGATACATAAGAACTATATATCACACATATATAAGTGCTATATATCACACACAATGGACCAGCCAGGTTGTATGGTAGAGATGAGGGAATTTTAGAATAGAAATAGAGAGTATGCAGGTTTGTGTTAATAATGTAAAGGCAAAGTGTAAAGCAAAGTGGTTGTTAATATGGTAAATAAAGCTTAAATTACAGAATTCAATAAGCTTCTCTGAAGAGGTGAGTTTTAAAGGAGCACTTAAAAGTTTGGAGAGTAGAGGATAGTCTTAATGGGTGAGGAAGTTTATTCCAGAGAGTGGGTGCAACACAGGAGAAGTCCTACAGCTGGGAATCTGAGCATTTATGAAGTGTAGCAGAGAGTCCTGCTGCTGCATGCAATATAGACTGTAGAGGAGTAACTTTATATTGTCGGAGTCCAATAAGGAGAGTATTGTAGTAATCAATATGGGAGATGATTAGTGCATGAATAAGAGTTTTAGCAATGTTTTGTGAAAGATATTTTCGCATTCTGTAAAAAATTTTTAGGTGTATATAACAGGATTTAGAAACAGATTTTATATGAGGCACAAAGGACAGTTCAAAATCAAGTGTAACACCCAGGCTTGACAAGTACGAACTATTTCAGTGTAGTCAACAGAAATTGAGAGACTGGGAAGGAAATATGAATAGCTCTGTTTTTAAAAGATTAAGTTTGACATGGTGGGAGGACATCCAGGATCAGAAAGACATTCAGTTAAGCAGACCAACACAGTTTGTGGTAGATCAGGGGTGGATAGGTAGTTTTGTGTATTATCTGCATAGAGATGATACTGAAAACCAAATTACTTTATTAGTTGCCATGGGGAAGAGGTATAGATAGAGAAGAGCAAAGGACCCAAGACTGAGCCTTGTTGTACTCTAAAAGATAGTGTAAGGTATAGGTTTCCAAACAAGTCCTCAATGCTCCCCAACAGTGCATGTTTTTCAGATCTCCCTACAGAACAAGGTATATAATTATACCACCTGTTGAATTTTTAAACAGTCAATAATGAACACACCTGTGCTCCAGCAAGGAGATCTGGAAAACATGTTCTGTTGGGTAGCCTTGAGGACAAGCTTGGAAACCAGCTTGGAAACCACTGGTGAAGGTGAGGAGAGGAAGATCCAGAAAAGCGAACACTGAAAAAGCGGTTAGAGAAGTAGGATGTGAACCAGGAAATGGCTGTGATTGTAAAATTTGTATGAGAAGAGAGTGGTCAACAGTGACAAAAGCAACAGAAAGTTCCAGGAGAATTAGAAGAGAGTAGTGACCTTTAGATTTAGCAGTGATTAAATCATTGACTACCTTCGTCAGTGCAGTTTTGGTGGAATGTTGAGAATGAAATTCTGACTGCAGAGGATCTAGAAGATCGTGTAAGTAAAGTAAGTGAGTGAGGTGAACATAGCAAGTCTTTCAAGCAGCTTTGAGGGGTATGGGAGCCAGGAAATGGGACAAAAATTTTGGGGAGAGTTTGATTTTTGATTTTTTTCAGAATTGGAGTAATCAGTGCATCCCTTAAGAGGGGAAGATACAAGTCTTAATACAGAGACTGCAGATATATTTGTAATTCTTTTCAGTATGCTGTACCATACTATGAACAGTGCCTCAAACACTGGACCTGATTCAGATTTGTGTGCAACTTATTTACACACATAGGGCTGGATACAGATACTGACCAGCCTTACTATGACACTGTTATTTAGACTTGGGATGGGAAACATCACCTCTCAACTCTTAATACTCTTTGCAACAGATGAAATATGACTCCCCTGCAATCAACATGGTTTAGCTCAGGAATAACTCATTTCAAGCACTTACTTAAGTCTGGATCCAGCCCATAGATCTGAAAGTAAGCACAGAGGAGGGTAGTGACAGGGGTGTACACTCCCCTCCACTGTGCTTACTTTCAGATCTATGTGCATACGTAAGTCATCCAAGGACATCCTATTTAACCATGCTGATCAGATGCTGGTGATTAATGAGAAATCCAGAGGGGAATGTCAGGAAAATATTCACAATAAACAGTCAGTTTCACAGCAGCCCCTAGGAAAAGGTCAGGAAAATTTCCACAACATAACTATTGCTTAGGTGATTAGAGTTAACTGAGCAAACCCTGAAATGCCTATTGGGCCTTGGGTGAGATGGGTAATGGTAATTGAAAACTCTCCTGGAATGTTCAGAAGACTTACACAATTCGGGCATTGATCATGGAATTCTGGGAGAGCAGGCAAATCTCCCCTATTTGAGCTTTAAAACAAATCACTGTCTCATAACTTTCCCCTTGCCTATCAGTACTGTGATTCATAGCGTTACAAAAGATAGTAGAGCTTGATGATCTAATTTGTGTAATAAAGCCCCACCCCATCCTTAGCATCGCTATGGTTTGAAGCATTGATAGGCAGGGGGGCATGACATCAGGAAGTGATTTACATTAAATTATGTTATCAAGCCTTGTCCCCATACTACAGTCTATTTTTCCCCTCTGAGATCTGCTGGAGGGAAGAAAGAAAAAGTCAGAAACTATGGTAATGTGTACTTTGCATAAACCTACCTATTTGTTTAAATATAGAAATAATAACTATATTAATAATAATTAAACTAGTTTTTAGCTAGTTAAAAATTTTAACTAAAACTAAAAATGTAAAAAGGAAATTACTACAAGTTTTACTAACACTGGCAACGGCAGTACAGCGAGTCTTTATTTGTGTCTGTCTGACCTTGGGCTAAACTTTTTCAGATCTTTTGTATCCCCAGGTGGTTAGAGAACAGAGACAAAGCCTCCTTGTTCTTAGCTGTGCTGTAATCAAAGTTATTTAAATTGAAAGCCAGTAATTTTATATGCCAACCACATAACGGTTTCCTATAGTTTTGCTTCCTCAGAAGGAGAGACTAGAATTATTACCATACACTTTTTCTGTTTTTTAATCCATTTGGAATAATTAAGTAAAAATTTAATTAGACTTTATATAGATCTAGGAATTTTATTAAAAAAAAAGGTAAAAACAGTAGCCACCATAGGATTTTGATACATATAGTGTCACAAAAGTGATACTACTATGATATTGTTGTAATATAATCTGCTATTACCCTGATAACTATTGCACTTTGCATGGTCATAAGTTATTCAACCAACCGTACCACTGACTGAAAAAGAGGCATTCTGTGGAATCTCTTCCTGTACTGTCAATATTGGAGTATATTTTGCATTATGACAGAAGGCAACCATGTTGGAGGTTTTCCTGTTATAGTGTGATCAGCAGACTGGCATAGCTTATTGTCAGAGATTCAGGGACTTTGCTCTCTGGATCAGGTTCACTGAGGCCGGTTGGTTTGAGCGGTGGATATAGGAATCGGGGTGTCTTTACTCATATGAGATACAAGACTGAAGAAGAGGTATAGTAACAGTGAGAGTTGAATGCCAGTTGTAGAAATGATGAGTTGAAGCTGAGAGCTGAGATGAGCTGTAGTAACAGTGAGAGCTGAAATAGCTTGAAGCAATTGAGATTGCAGGCTAATGTTTGGAAGCTTGAGATGAGCTGTGGTAACAGCTAGGGTTAAATGCAGCTTTGAAGCAACTGAGATTGCAGGCTGAAGCTTGAGATGAGCTGTGGTAATAGCAAGGGTTAAATGCAGCTTGGAAGCTTATGATGACCTGCAAGGTGATTCTGTGTTAGAAGCAGCATGGAGGCTGCAAATACACAGGAATGGCTAGGACTGTAGTAGAGACTCAGTAACCAGGCACTAGATGATAGACCAGTTGTTCTGGCACTGATGAGTCAGTGCTGAGAGTTTGAATAGTGTGCCTTCAGTAACCATTGGCTGTGGGAATCACATGATCAGGATTACTGATTGTGGATGTGATCTGAGAGGTCACCTGACATGATCCAAGATGGTACTGTCTATGGATCATGCTGGAATCATAGAAGCATAGAAAGTGATGGCAGATAAGTGCCAAAAGTCGAATCGAGTGTCTAGAGGCAAGATGCGGACTGTAATTACTGTGGACCGTGGTCTGGGAAAGAAGTAAGCCTTGCTAATGAAGATGTATGTTCCAGACAGCCATACAGCCAGACAGCCATAGATGACAGCGGCGGACCAGATAACTAATACAAATTGTCCCCCTTTTTCAATATTAGCCAACACATGCAATAAAATCAGTATTAGTAGCATGTTTTTGCAAAGTATTGCAGTATTAGTAGGCATCAAAATATATGAGTATTATTATTTTTTTCATTTTTAACAAATCCCATCTCCAGATATAAGTTAAGTTACTATACGCACAACCTCTCCAAATTTTACTACGCAATTCATTTTTTTGCCAAAAAGCTTTAAAATAAATACCATCAACATATAATGCAATACCGTTTACCTATGTCCTTCAAGGAGATTTTTTTAATCTGATGGGCAGCTGACTGGCTCCTCTCCCCACTGGATTGCTGGATTGTAGGCAGATCTTTTATACAGAAGTACTACTGATATAGACATCAGGCAGCACTACTAATAATAATAAATAAATAAATAAATTGCCATTCAACTCACTCTGGCAATGCCTTTTTGCGATGGACACTAGGCACTGCTGACCCTGGGGCAGTTAATTTGGAGTTCTTTTAGAACTGTGCTTCCATGGCTGACACCCCACCACCCCCACTTCCGTTGCCTATGGAGTGATTACAAAGTACTGGGGACCATGCTTGTCCGCTGACCCTTGCCTAGTCTCAATGCCACCCAAGTATCTATAGAGGGAGAGGCTGTACTGGATGCCAAAATTCCTGTTTTTATCCCTGAAGACATTTATACATTCTTGGCTAACATTTTCAGTTTTTCCTAATAGGGAGCTGGAGGCAATATCCCGCGGATATATAGTCACACAGCCATCTGCATGATGAAACACAGATAAAAACAGGTGCCTTGGGATCAGGAATTTAAGAAACAACAAAAAAAAGATTTCTACAGTGAAAAAAACGGGGGCCTGTGAGAATTAGAAGTGTTCCAAGTCCTTCTCTGCCTTCAAAATTATTTATATTATTATATTATTTAATTATTTATATTTTTCCATATTTTAAATCAACCCAAATTATGTTAAGCTTTTTCAATTTCTTGTTTTGATAATAATTTTAAACCATAATGTTTTTACTTATCCCCAAATTCTTGCACATAGTTTTCCTCAGTTTTTCACCTAATTTAATACTCAAGCATTTAAAATGGATTTAACATACTTTAAGTGGCTATTCCAGAGTTTAGGAGTAAGGGCAGAACAGCGGCTAATCCAGAGTTTAGGAGTAAGGGCAAAACAGGTGCAGATGTACAGCTCGGCTAAACCAAGGGGTGCTAATTAATTTTGATTAAGCAGGGAAAACACACATAGAACATAGCACACAGAACTTAAACACTGCATAGCTTTATGTTTAATCTATAAAATAGAGTTGAGCTAGAAATGTCGCCTTTTAGTTCTTATTCTGGTTTCACACTTTTAATTTGCCTCCCCCTACAGGTCTACACTTGCATCAAAAAATGTTGTATGTGCAGCTCTGGATCAGCCTGTTTGATATTTCATACTTAAACATTTTAGGTATACATCCAGATGAATAAGGATCCACACTTGGAGCATTTTAGGTATACATCCAGATGAATAAGGATCCACAATCGGAGGTCAGCTGTATCCATGCTAGTACACAAGCGATCCAGATCTGTTAATGCAGTGTGGATATGAATTTTTGTTAAATGTTTTCTGATCCTAACACCCTTTTGCAGAAGTCTGGATCCTATCCATTGCTCTTAAGTCTGGAGAGGGTAGAATGTGGTCTGATCGGGTAGCACTAATATATACGCAAGCAAATAAGGGTAAAATTGGAAGTTAGGATCCAATACAAAATTAGTAAAAGAGTTTAATTGATGTTTGTAAAAAAAATTACAACATAATACAAAGACTGGTCATGTTATCCTCTAATATTTTCAATTACTTCTAATGATTTCTATTTAAAATACACAGTCATTTTCTATTGTAGTATATGATTAAATTGATCATTTCAATCTTTTTTTCTTCACTTGGCTTGTAACACATTATTATAACGCATTAATTTTTAGTCAATATCATTCGTAAGGGATTATTCCATAACTCTGCTGTATAACAGAGCAAACAAGTCTATCTCTAAAGATATGCCACTTTCCATAAAACACACTAGTCTTGCACAATTGCAGCTGATGCAAGTTTTCCACTCAGATAGTTCGATAAGCAGACTCTCGGTTTTGTAAACCAATGATCCATACAGTAAGTGCAAACATATGAGGGTAACCAGGTGCTCAGAAGTTTTATAGCAGGAAGAACACAGATGTTTTCATGGTCGTGTTTAGCAATTAATCCCTTTTATCAAATGAGTGTTAATAAACAAATATAATACTATAATAAAAGCTATATATATATATATATATATATATATATATATATATATATGTGT
>WWET01007828.1:0-14828 GCA_011038615.1 Limnodynastes dumerilii | reverse complement strand
TACCGTATATATAAAATGAAGTTTGTATAAGACTGTGTCCAGTAAGTTACGTAAAGTGGACATTATGGACACATAGGTAGGGTCCAATGATAGGTGGTGATCTGGACACAATTCAGGATAACAATGCTTTGGTAACTGCTGTGCTGGCATAAATAAGGGACAATCCAGGAAAAATAATCCATCTGGTAAATTGGGTAAGTATTGCTATAATTCCTATTATTCCCGACTGGTGTCCCTACCTCCATGGTTTAGATGCTACCTAGCAAACTTGTTCTGTATTTTGGTTTAATAACTAATACTGAGGTGGAGAAGGAGGGGCCTCTACACCTCAGTAGAATAGTGTTATTGTTTGTTACAGTCGCCACATACTTACTTCCTCATGTCTGAAGGGAGGCCGGTCTAGGACGACTTTCAAGCGCCCAGCTGCTAGTGAACCAATGAGTGTGTGTGGGAGTGCATTACATGGGAGGGCGGGCTCATGTCTCTCAGACGGAGACCCTCTGTGCCTCCATTCCCCAGTGCAGGCAGAGACTGCTGCGAGCAGGGTGCACCCTCAGCTTCTTTATATACATGCAGATACCAACAGGGGGTGCACAGCTGGCACCAAGGGCGCTTCTGCCTCCTGTGGCATCTACAAAGGAGCCCACGAGCTCAGCAAGCTTCTGTACACTTCCACTTGGCCAGGCAACGAAAGCAGTCTACCCCTGTGCTGCCATGCTGTGCTATGTGACGAGGCCGGATGCGGTGGTCATGGAGGTGGAGGTGGATGCCAAGGCTAATGGAGAGGACTGTCTTGATCAGGTAGTGCCATTTATTCAATCTATATTGCTATTGTATGTGTTTATCTTTGTAAGATAGTCCTCAGTAAATAACTGTGCCATACTCATGTTATTTTTCAGCATGCTATGACACGGTCCTCGCACTTTAAAACCATCTGTTTTGTTGACCTCTTTCTGATTGCACCCAGGCTAGCTAGTTATAGAGAAAATAACAGCACCCTCTGCTGCTGCCAGTATCTCTGCTAGCTAAACATTAGTCAGCCCTGTCAGTCATATGGTTGGCATTTTTCTTTTATTATCATGCTTACCTGTGCTGGGTGAACTGGTGAAATGGGCATATAGCACCTGACAACCTTAAAACCGTATGGAACAGAAAATACTATTTGCTCAATCATATACGTCCGTATGTATGTATCTCTGTCTATATCACTTTTGATTGGATAACGGGTTCTTATTGTTGATGTGCTTATTGCTCTTAACATAAATAAAAGTTTATGCTTGTTTAACAGATGTATTTGTGTTTTGGAAGGGCATTTGTTTAATATAAATAAGGATGTGAGAAATATGCTTTTAAACTGGATTTTTTTGTAGTCCATGGCTTTATCCAGGTGTTTTGTGCCTTATGTATGCTGCCTAGCTCACCATAGTTGTTATAATTGTGTGATATCCATACGTTGTTTTTTTTTATACAGCTCAATGTTTTGATATCTTTCAATTTATACCTTGTTTAACTAGTAGTGTATTAAAAAGACCCCCTTTTCTATAATCTCTAACAATAAACCTTGTATGATAACCTTCGTTAATCATGTTTATTTGCTAGTTTGTGCTGTTAAAAATGTTAAGGAAAGAAAGCCTCTGCCAAGTATAATGTAGTCATATATTTGTTTTTCTATGTGGCCTGTCAACAAGAACTATAAAACTACTTTTCGTCAGATGTTAAATTAATAATAAATACTTTAGCAAACATTGTCAGTTTTATGTTATGCAAATATTGCACTTCATGGCATTCTTTGCTTTAGCTCTAAAAAAAAAAAAAAAAAAACCCCTATGGAAAAATAGTGGACTGTGACTTGGTATAGAGAAAATAGACTGCTTTTTTGTTGAATGCAGCTATCTATTCTCCAGTGTAAAAAAAAGCCTTATAAGGCTAAATTGTACTTTTTTTTTATTTATATATTTTAAATAATATTTTATTATGTACAGTTGTGGTTTTTCAAAATCACTGAGTTACAAGAGAAACATGAACCTTGGACCTAAACTTTTGTCTTCTATTTTATGCTAAATATATGGTATAGCAGACTAAACTTATGTTTTTTTTTTCATGAATGAAAATGAGCAAATC
The DNA here is from genome assembly GCA_011038615.1 of Limnodynastes dumerilii. Taxonomy (NCBI): domain Eukaryota; kingdom Metazoa; phylum Chordata; class Amphibia; order Anura; family Limnodynastidae; genus Limnodynastes; species Limnodynastes dumerilii. The sequence continues at coordinate 12,707 of WWET01007828.1, read as the reverse complement.
CAGTGCAGTAATTATCTTCATATTCATTTACATAGTGTTAACATGGTTAACCTTTATTCTATTTTTTGATAATTGGATCTGCGCACACTCTGGTAAAGGGCATTGTCTTCTAGTGAATAAATGCAGTGTGTGTTAATTTAGTTGTAAGTAACCTTTCATAATTCATATAGTGTAGATGATCTAGAGTAACATAGTAACTGTTTTTCTCTAACAGCTGTCAGTGTCTAGTACAGTTGTGTCTAAGCTGATGCATTTGTCATTTTGAAAGTAGAAAATACTTTTATCTTATGACGTTGCTGTTGTTGTCTAAGACAAAAGGTCTTTAGCGCTCCAAACCCTCATTGGTGTCGGTGTCCAAAAGCTGTTGTTGTGTTCCAATGTAAAACATTTTGTCTGGGTTAAAGTTTAATGAAAGGTTTGTAAGGGATCTCTATGGTGTCTGAATTAAGAAAATTAATAAAATTACACCCATTTCTAGCTGTTTTTTTATGGTAATTTAATGAATATTTGTTTTTATTTCTGCTTGTCTTTGCTTTTCCTCCGTTTTTAAGTCAAACAATTATAGAGTTTGAATTGGCTATCGGGGAATCTTTAACCTGTATGATGTACAAATTAGAGGTCATTGGCCCTAATACTCTTTAAATTCATACCTTTTATGTTAACAGATTGCAGCAATAATATGTTTATTTGATTGAGGGTATGTTTGCTTATGCACTGAACAGGTTGTACTCCTGCCAGTATGTTTGTTCATTGCTAACTTGTCTGCTCCGGTTTTCTGAGGGGATATCATTGATTCTTTCTGAACCTTTAGAACTAATGACAAATATATACGAAACTGGAATCTTTAGTCTTGGTAGTATTAACTTTTATAACAAAATTTTATTTAAGAAGAAAAAACTACCAACTGTTTAGAGCAATCTTATGTGAACTTATTAGGTTCTCCTTTCTTGGCTGTCCTTTATGATGGTTAATCTTTGTTTTCTTTGCTTTGTGAAGCAAGATAAGTTTATAATCAGGCTTTTGGTATTGGAATAAAAGTACTATATAGCTATTTTGTCTGACCTTTTTGGATAGCCACAGTTATCACGTTTGTTCCTAGATAGACATAGACAGCACTGATGGAGTTCCAAGTGTGCATCAGTACAGTATTGAGATTATGGAAAAAGAAATGTTCACAAGTGACAACGAATTAAATATATATTTATGAAAAATACCACACCATTTATTATAGATGAAAATATTAAGGTTATAAATAACAGTGTGTTTGTTTTCCAGGTGTGCAAGCGACTGGGTATTATCGAAGTGGATTACTTTGGTTTACAGTTCAGTGGTAATAAAGGAGAGAGCTTATGGCTGAATCTGCGGAATCGAATATCTCAGCAGATGGGCAGTTTGGCTCCCCTTAGGTTCAAGCTAAGAGTCAAGTTCTTTGTGGAGCCCCATCTTATTCTCCAGGAACAGACCAGGTAATGTGTGAGGCTTTGTTATAGTTATGGTAAAGTGCGTGTGCATAGTTTGAACTATAATACTTGTAGTTAAAAGCCAAGACTTTATAGAGACCACTAACCGCATGAGTAGCTCTTGATTAAGAGCCTGCTGCATATGTCCCTTTGATGTAAAACATGAAAACTACTGTGAATTATTTGCTTACATTTTTTTTTTTTTGGTTCTATGGGACTTGCTCCTTTTGGGGCAGATCCAGACCTAAAGTGCTTTTTACGTTTTATCGCGTGTTTACTATTTTCTATGCGCTCCCCTCGCTCGTACTTACTTTGGTCATTTTTATGTTTTTCAAAGCGTAAGTACTGACGTAGCTAATGGATTGACGTACATAACGGCCTAACCCGGCCCACACTGTACTCCGCCTATAAAGCGTATTTCCGGGTGTCATATGGATGACCCTGCCCTTCATTCGTAGTTACGCTGATGGTACGAATGTTCAGAGTTATGAGGCGTAACATCTGCCGCGCACATGCGCAGTACATAAGAATAGGCGTTTTTACGTCAGCGGCTAGCGTAAAAACGCTAGCGTACTTCGGTCTGGTTCTACCCCTTTATTTTGTTAGGGGCCAAATGCATTGTGTAAGTTGCAAATAATGTTAATAAAGAAGTTTCCTAGGACTTAAATGACAGTGGTGAAATATACCTGAGGTGTGGTATTATAGGAGTGTCATTTTGTATTCCGTAAAAATAATGTAAAATCATTAAGCTATTTTATGTGATGGTAATATAATGACTTGAATTGAGGTATGCTGAAGCAAAGTGGCCTAAGTTTACCCTTTTTATTTTGATTCTCTTCTTGAAGAGAAGAAAGTCTGCCCTGTAGTAACCTCATAACTCAGACTGTTATTACAGGTCATTGGAAACCACAAGTACAGCAGAGCAGGAAACTCCCTCCCACTTAAACTGGCTCAGCTATTTATTATCTAGCTCCATGTTCCAGACATGTCCTTTTTCAGAAGGCACCTTAAACATTTTTTTTTTTGTTTTTGCTGTTGTATGTGAACTTTCTCTTTTGATTCTAACAAAGACCGTGCGTGGGGTTTTTGTTTTGCTTGCTTAGACATGGATGTGGCATTCAGAGTCCGATGTTTAATACATGTATGTATTCTGTGAGGATATTGAATTATTTAGCAGTGCTGCGAACAGATTATACAATACATTGTGCATGCAGTAGATAAAAAAAAATGTCACGTATTGGTATAATGTGTTGGTATCAAAAGTATTGTTTTGCCAGTTGACATTTATATTGTCCCTGTGCTTGTATATCTATTGAAAACAAGTTATGTGCATTTTTTATGTACAGCTTTCTGTAAACAAAGTGCATCTAACTTGATCTGATGCTGAACCAACAATAAATAAAATAAAAAAAAAATATATATACATACACTTTGTCATCTGACTCAATGGTATCAATTGCATAATTTTGTGTGTACTGTACAGTTTTAATATGACTAAATATTTATTGAGCATTGTTCCTTTTGAAAGTCTCTTGAGGAAGTCGCATGCATTTTCATTATCTAATGACATGGTGTAACACTGGGTCACTGACTCTGAGTAACCTCTCTTTAATAGCTGGTAGAAAGAAATGCAGAAAATAGATTGCTGTAAGAGAGAACTTTATTACTGGTTAGCCAGCTCTTGTTTCTATGCTGAATTTACAGTACAGGCTTTTTTTTTTACACACACAGTAGTACAGTATGTACACACACACACACACACACACTTTTAGTGTCAAATGCTTAAATGAGTCTATCTCACTATGCTTTATCACTCAAGTTGTTTTATAACCTCAGTTATTTAAAAAAATAAAAAAAAATACACAGCAAAAATAAAAATAATTTGTATGAGCTACAGTTTGCTATTCATTGTTAACCTTTCAGGTACATAACAGTATTGTAATTTGATCACAATAGTTACACAGCGACTTCTATATTATGTGATTTTGATTTTCCATTTATTTATTTTTCATAAAATTTAGCACATTCTGTTTATCACTGTATTTAGTGGTTTTAATTTGATTTCATCTGTATATGTTTGCATCCAATTAACACAATTTGATCACTGACTATCATTTTGCAAAACAAAGTCGTTTTAAGAAATAAATATCTGTAAATTAACACCCAAATAGCCTCACTTGTTGAGAACTTGGAAGAATGTCACAGCAACAGCCTCAAATTATCTGCTTAGGGGAGGGCAGGCATTTAAAGATTCTGTATGAGAGATGTGTGACTTTTTTTTCTTTTTTTTAATGTACATGAATCACCAGACAAGTCACTGAGTCTAAACTTCGCCCACTTAATCTGTTTATGGCAATCTGGAAAAAGCCTGTTTATAGGAAACGTCTGCATTAAATTGGTTCAGCCATCTAGTTTTTTCTTTCGAAATATATATATTTTTTTTTCCCATGATTTTCCTTGATGCCTTTCTGTAAGAAATAAACAATACCCACATAGAAATACTTCAATTATAATGTTCAGGAAAATTTGCTAAATTTATTACCCTATTGATCACAGTAATAACTACTAGAATGATAGAAGAGGGTGTCTTTGGTAGAAAGCACAATAATTTGTATATAGGCATTCCTTACATGTTTAGCCAAATTAGTCTTTCATTGTTTCATGCTTGTATCTTTACGGAAACGGAAAATTATAATATCATCATTTTGGAGTCCTAGCCCGATTAGCTTATTTTTTTGTTTATAATTAAATATACTATTGTTATTAATAAATGTAACCCTGTTAGAACAAAAATTTGAACCTAGGGTTAAGACAATGGGCCGGCTTCACAATCTCGGACATATTGCACGTACGTCCGGAATATACTGATCATAGCTACTATGCATGCGTAGTAACTATTTTATATAATCTACGTATTGTTTTGTTACGTAGATTACGTATATGCGGTTTTTAAGGCCACATATACGCAATCTATGTAACAAAATGATGCGTAGATTACGTAAAATAGTTACTACGTATGCGTAGTAGCTATGATCCGTAAATTAAGGAAATCTGTGCAATATGTCCAGGATTGTGAATCCGGCCCAATGCCTTTGAGAATATGTCCATTATTTTTTACTTATTTACATAGCAATTGCATTTTGTGTAAAACAAGTCTTGCTTCCACAGTAGTGTTTACTGCCCATATCTCCCTCTTTTATTCTATTACGCAAACAACTTTTTGTAGGTGCTTTGTTTTGTGATCTAGCTTGATATACATGGTATGTAACACGTGTGCAATAGATCCTGCCATAGCATAACGTGCTTCTCGTTTTGAAACTCTCCGTAGGACCAGTTGGTTGTTTTGTATATTTATGGAAGTCTGTCATAACCGTACATCTGTGACAATTAATTACATGTTTCCAGGAAAATATTTTATTATCCACACTGATCTGTTTTAGAATATTGTTTTTAAGAAGACTGTGAAAGCTATATATAGTTCATGTTTAAACAGGTTTTCTTAAATGGACCTGCTGGTTATGTGTTGCTAATGTGTTGAAAATATAAATATATGCTTTATTTGCATATTCGCTCCAAACTGTGCATGTGCACTGTTTAACTCTTGACTCTATTGTCTTTGTCCCTTTCCTTTAGGCATATGTTTTTCCTACATATAAAGGATGATCTGCTGGCTGGCCGTCTCCTGTGTTCTCCAGAACAGGCAGTGGAACTGAGTGCCCTGCTGGCCCAACTGGAATATGGCGATTATAATCAGAACACTGCTAAATATTACTACCAGAATCTCTGCTCAAAGGAGCCAGAGGCCTTCACATTGGAAAGGTACAGATTTTATACTCTGTGCATCACATGCTTCATATTGATACTGCTTTTGTAAGATACCATAACTTTTTAAATTCATGAAGCAAAAATGGCAAGTGTGAATTTGATGGACATAATTCTCTCACTGGGTCAAAATATGTTAGTAAATCCTTTTTGATATGGATATAATATGACACCATTGGCTATGCTTTAGCACTGCTGTAGTACATTGTTTCTTGTTTTTCCCCGTATTTAGGCTGCTCCACTGTCATATTGTAATGTGTTCCCCATTGTCTGTGTATGACCTCTCAATATAAAGTGGTGGTCTGTAGAGCCTCTCAAAGAACATTATTAGAATGTTTTAAGTCTGTTGCAAAATAATTGTTTAAGATTTTTCTTTCACTTCAGGCTGTAATAATCGTTGTGATTGAAATATAAAGCATCTAGTGCAGGAAGGTGTAGTCATCGAGTTATATTTAGACTACTGGTTGTGTTCTAGTTCTAATTACATAATTTATATCCACTTAAAAGATATTGCCATGTGGCATATGTTACTTTAGGAAATGTTTTGTTCTCTACGACCAGCAACCCTAAATATGGGTGTGGAGAGTTGGAGAGGACTGTGTGTACAATAGGCAGTGCACACTGTACGCATGAATTTTATTTTTATAACCTAGTTCCATGATCATTTTAAAAGCTGCACCCTCTTAAATATCACTCATGACCAGCATCAAACATGTAGCGGTATACAGTTTACAGTAAGGACAGGTACAATTATGTAACATAATCTGCAGTAAGGAAAAATTTGACTGGGCACCTTCATTGGAATCCGTGTTCTCTGGAAGTTTTTGCTGGCCTCATTGTTAACTTTCAAATGATTTTATGTATTTTTTTGTGTATGTCTATTTAATGATGCCTCTGGCCGTAGTTTCCTGGGTAGCACCTTAATGCATAATGTCCATCTATATTACAACCACACAATTTCCATTATGCATTTCTATACATTTTGTTTTTCTGGAGAAACTGATCATGACATGACTTCCTTATGGAATGCAAGTAGTGCCTGCTCTCCTGGTTTATGTACTTAGTGAAATCTCTTGTTATAGTAATAAGATTATGCTATAGCAATATGTGCATGCTGTGCAGTAGAGACAATCCATGATAAGATTAACAGAAAACAAGCTATAGTTTCTTTTATATAGCCAGACATTCACAAATAATAACCACTTCAGTTTACATGTCAAACTGACATCAACATAGATGCAACATCTATGTACATTATTTTAAAAAAAAAATTGTCATTTCATTTATTCTGCTTATGTATAAAAACTTAGTTTTGTATTTTTTCTCTTATTATAGCATTATTGAAAAGCATAAGAGTTTGGAAGGACTCCGGAAAGCCTCTGGTGAATACCAGGTTCTTCAGATTGTTTCCACACTTGAAAACTATGGGGTAGAGTGGCATTCCGTACGAGATGCAGAAGGACAAAAACTTGTTATAGGCATAGGCCCTGATGGTGTATCCATATGCAGAGAAGACTACAGCCAAATTAATAGGTAACTTTTATGCACGTATTTTGTCCTTTAACTTCCACCTGTCGTGTGATACATGTTATTGTTGTAAGTAAAATGGGTACATATCACTGCGCTGGCAGTGTTTTTGTACAATTAATGCTTCCTGTTTGAATACATAATAGAGATACTGGTACTGGCGTCTTAAGTCTTGTTTATACATCTGGGAAAGCATGAAATGTCTTTTCGTTATAGGAAGTTTTAGGTCTGCTTGCTGGTTTTATTACAGTTACAGTTCTCTTTTTGTGTTACTCAGTTTTATTATGTATTTTTCATTTTTTTGGCCATACAATACAAAACATTTAGTAACTCTTTAAAGTATGTATGGTTTTTAGCAGATATGCAAAAATAAATGGCAAGGTTGCATGGCAACTACTAATCTTTTTAGATAGTATTCTTAACGTGGTGTTCTTCTTTAGGTAAGAGCAATTCAGTAACGATTTGAAGTCTGAACGGGTATCTAGATGTTTAGAGATTCAAATGTTTACAAATTTGTTCCATGTGCACCAAAGCCTGGCAAATCTTTTTAATATACTGGGACAAGACATGTGGAGCTAAAGATTTGTTGATACTGCTGCCAAGAGATGTAATGTGCATGTCCGTTTGTATTTATTTATTTATTCATTCATTCTTGGGTCTTTTTTGGGGGGATTTTAGGATTACTTATCCAATTATCCAAATGGCAACTCAATCAGGGAAGAATGTCTACTTGACAATAACAAAGGAGTCTGGAAATAGCTTGGTGCTTCTCTTTAAGGTGATAAGCACAAGAGCGGCAAGCGGCCTTTACAGGGCAATAACCGAGACCCATGCTTTCTACAGGTTGGTATGCCCACCAGTTAAACCTGATTACACCTTATATTGTTTAATTCCATTTAATTTTCTATGTACTTAATAACTTGTGAAAAAAAATACTTGCCTGAACAATGTATAGTATGACTGTAACTAAGTTTTTCTAAGCTATTAGGCCTAAGAGTTTTATAGTTTCTGTGTATAGAACATCTTGAATGGTCTACATCTAACATTGTGTTTATTACTTTTATTTTTTTTGGTTAAGATGTGACACCGTTACAAGCGCTGTGATGATGCAGTACAGCAGAGACCTTAAAGGACACCTGGCATCATTATTTTTGAATGATGATATTAATGTTGGGAAAAAATATGTATTTGATATAAAAAGGACATCAAAAGAGGCTTATGATCATGCAAGGAGAGCCTTGTACAATGCTGGCATCATGGATCTGGCCCCGAGGGGTGACCACAGTGGGCAGAGTTCTCCTCTTAAGACGTCGGAAAGTACTCTTAACTGCAACAGCTGTGAGAACCTCAGCTGTCAGCAAACAAAAGCCCTGCAGGAGAAGCTGAGGAAGCTGAAAGAAGCAATGCTGTGCATGATATGTTGTGAGGAAGAAATCAATTCTGCTTTTTGTCCCTGTGGGCATATGGTTTGTGAAGGATGTGCCAGCCAATTACAGGTAACAATTACATTTTTCAAGGCTCATTACTTTGTGTTACAAGCAGTTCTGTCATTTCAGATAATGTACTACTGTAAATTACATGGCATTTTGAAAAATATTAAGATGGGATAGCAGAAAGTAAAAAAAAAAAAAAACCCCGCTCTGAACAATTTCCCAACAAAAGTCTAGGGAACATGTCCACAAATAACACAGGAGCAAAGCCTGAACTGCCTCGGTTTCTGTCTTGCATTTGCATTCTTCACTTAAATTGTTTTAGCAAGGAGAATTGTTTCAAATACTGTAGACATATGTAATTGCCGATCTACCGTGAATTGCTCCAAGAACCTGAGAGCTCTTGGTAGCTTTACAACAGCATTAAGAATGGGTGAAGAATTCTTTTCTAATTACATCGGTATTGTTAGAAGTATATTTTTTGGCACTGTACTTTTCACAATGATAAAAGCTAAAATGTTTATGTTCCCTTCACTTTTGGATCCTCCGCCCTAGTTTTCTTTTTAGGTATTTGTGACTGAATCCTGCAAACATAACATTTTGATACTTGCCTGTAATAACCTGTAATCCCACTACAAGGACATCTATAAGAAAGAAAGGCAATCCTTTCTGGTGCAGCTTTTGTTACACACACCCTGCGTTCCAGTTTCATATATAAATAGTCAGCCTGACATGTATGAACACTTCTCCTCTTTATTTAATACGTTAACTAGGTGGTAGTCACACTGGCTGGAATTTTAATGTTTAGATCATTTAAGTTGTCCATTCACTTTGTATTATGCACTTGGTAGTAGCTCTGATGATTGATCCAGTTTATCCCTACACTGCAAGAGCAGACTATTTTAGTATATCAGGTCTACAGAAACGGACTAACAATAATAAAAAGAGTAAAACTGCTGTCAAAGTACAAACTGGTGTTAAATGAATGCATTTCTAATGTAGATTAAGCACACTAAAAAGATTGTAGCAATAATCCGGCATAAATCTACCTTATTTCAGTCTTAATATATGTGAAAAAGTATTGATAAACAATTAACGTGATGATGTGCAATACAGATACTATAGCATGTCTGCATTTTTTTGACAAAAATTAAGTTTAAGAACATTCTTGCTAATTTTGGTAACGTGTCTTCTGGTAACGTGTCTTCATAATGAATGGTTGAAGATTCATGTTAAGACAGATGAAGAATTTGTCGTGGTTGTCTTCGAAGAAAGTTTTGTGCCCTGAAGCTGTATTCGAGTAAGAGCAAGTGCATTCTACTGACAACATTTTCTCCTTGTCTCCTCAGTTATGCCCAATATGCAGGTCTTCTGTGGATCATGTTCAGCACGTTTATTTACCAACACACACAAGCCTGTTAAATCTGACTGTCATTTGAGAAGATGGGAAAGGGAGAAGAAGCCTAAGACACTTTATTTAATAATAATAAAAAACTATGTAAATTGCCACTAACTGCATTACAAAGTGCTACAACCATTGAATTTGCTACAACTAAAGAGTATTGAAGAGGATGAAACATGTCTGGCTGCCGAAAGACTGGTTTTACAATGAGATTTGTTTTTACACTTCATTTGAACATTATCTGCCTTGTAAACTTTTCTCTATGAAACATTAGCAGGTCAGCTTATCCTGTTAGAGCTGAACATAGCACAGATCCCTTCTATATGTACTCCTAAACTGTAAGGTTTTGTTTGTCTTTTAATAGTAGTATTTGTTGTTCAACTAGTATTTTTAATTCGATTTTTAAGTTTCAAGTATTCTAAGCCCCCTTTTTTTTTACATAGAATTTTGTTCAAAATTCCTCTCCACACAGGAGGTGACACTGACTGAGGGCCTCAGCCAATCCAATTATTAGCAACTAGTGAAACTGTAGGTTAGTTACTGGTGAACTGATGGCTGTTACGGTGACCGGAATAATGTTTGCGAGGATTGGTTTGCTAGGTGTAGATAATCTACATAGATATCTGACATTGTAAAAATGTTCAGTATAAAAGTGCTTACAATGTCTGCAGTATCTGTACGTTAATGCTAGGTCTACTTCTGTGTACACTATACACTGAAACATATTCGAGGAAGAAGAGCCTCTCAATGTCAAAGTAAAACAAAAAAAGTATTGTTTTAGGGATGGTTTAGGTTTTAATTTTTATGTCTTGTAAATGCGTTATTGTATCTCCTTTTAAACAGTATTAGAAGCCTCTATAGCTGTAGTATCAGTATGCCAATTCGTTCTTAGTATGTGTATTTTAGAATATTTATTTGTTTTAACTTGGAGGTTGTACCATAAGTACTGTAAAGGTCAACAGGCACAATGTTTGGTGCTGGCTTTAAAATGTTGCGTGTTAGATACTGGCCACACATGTAGAAGCTCTGCAAATCAAATCTGAATGTTCAGTATTTGTCATGTTGTTATACATGAAGGCTTACTCGTGTTTATACGCTAGTATTCACAAACAACTTTTTTCTATATTGCCAGTGTCTCTTATTTTGATAACTCTTATTTGTCTGCATTCTTTTATTATTTTTTTTACTTGGGCATTAAGGTTCTCTAGGAAATTCCCAATGTGTGTGGTGTCTATTAGCCTCTACGATCACTTTAAAAATAGTGATATAATCTCTTCAAATGAGCCAGTCTCTTGCCACAATGAGTGCTGAAAATTGTTCTATACGGATAAAGTCCTAGATGGCCATTATGGTGCAATACCCAGCAAACAGAAAGCTGGGAAACCTACACTGTCACTTTATGGAAAGATGTTCTTTATATACCTTTCGTATTGCCTTAATGTAGCAGTAATCAGTTACTTATGCATTTTGTTTCTTTGCACAGACATTTTGTCAAAATAATTATAAAATCAATCTACTTTTTTATGGCACATTGATGTACAACCTCAAATTCCAAGAGGTATTTATTTTTTCACTTTCTAAAATATGGATTTTGCTTCCACATTCAAAAATGGAGTTCTATCCTGTATAGTGTGGTAGACGATATCTTGTCTTTTTATATTTCGTTAAATAAAAGTATTTCTAAAAGTATGTATCTTTTGTGTTATTCTTAAACCTATAATTTTTTATTGGTTACTTTACTATACTAGTCACAGATTTCATTGTGTGTGATATGCTTTTAATAAAACAAAGATAATGTGTTGCCGTGGCTATATTTTGCTAGTGCAAATATGCAGTCTAGTGGTTCAGTCCACACAATGAGCTTCTCTAGCAGAATACATTTATTATGCACCCTATGTCTTTATGACTGCTTAACACTGGAATTTCACAGTTGTCAACCAAATGAAAGACTTAAAATGGTTTTACAATGGACATGTGTATTTCAAAATGGGAACCTGGCATTTGCTTAAAGCATAGAATATAAATGAGATTATTCAAAATTATACATGCTAAAATGGCAGCTCCCTGGTGCTGGAATATAATAATGGATGGGTGCAAAGCCACATTATCCATTTAGTATGGCAGGTACTAAAAGTATTTGCAGACACATTATCCCCACAGGAGATGAAGGCTACTGGGGGCCCATAGTGGTGAGATGGGCTGCCTTTTGTACTAACTGTCACCGATTCTTGATATTTTGTTTATGGAATAACAAAGTTATGTGTTCTTGGAATAGTTCTGTAAATTTATGTTCGCAAAGGCTAAAGATCAGGTTTTTTGTAGTCTCTCAAGTATCAAGCCAATTATAGTAATAATAATATTAATTAATAAGTGTCTGTGTGACATGTCGTGCAGTGGAAGTTTATAGTGGTTCGCAATAAATTAAGAATTTCTTTCAGGTTTTACATCATGATTATAGAATCAAAGAGTTAGCGAAGAAATACACCGAGAGCATGCTGTGCTGTGTAATAGCCTTTACCAAAGCCAAGGGTGTCCTTGAGTTTATTTGTTTTTTTCAAACACATTACACATAAACAGAAAACAACAATACAATAGACCCCTACCCATACCCACCCACCTTACAAAAACAGGTTCAAAGTATACATACAAATTATAGCTGTGAAAATACAGTACGCGGGTAATACACTGGGATAAGCAAGTTACAAAAGTGCACAAACAGATATAGAGGGAGCAGCATCAGGGCTCCGCAAGGTCCCCGAGTCCTATTAACAATAACGGCCACCAAACACCTGGATGCTACCTACTGACATGCACGCAACAAAGGCTACAGACCCCAGCCCCACACTCTCCACTGGTCAATCTCCCCCATCCCCAACTGATACAACCACCTCTCGAGGCTCCCCACCCTCTAACGCGTAAGCAGAGTCCCTCCAGGGCGACCATATTTTATGAAAAGTGTGTAGCACCTTCCGTTTAGTATACAAAAACCGCTCATGCAGCATAGTGTTATTCACCAGACCCACCCAACTATGGAAAGAAGGAGACTCCCAGGACATCCACACCCTA
>WWET01007827.1:7127-22751 GCA_011038615.1 Limnodynastes dumerilii | reverse complement strand
ACCATTTTTCAAAAGAAAAGGTGTAATAGAACACGAGGGCATGGATATAAACTGGAGGGCGGTAGATTCAAAGGAAATGTGCGGAAAAATTACTTCACTGAAAGGGTGATAGATAAATGGAATATTCTCCCGTCTGAGGTGGTTGAGGCCAATACAGTAGAGCAATTTAAACATGCTTGGGATAAATATAAGGGTATCCTAAATGGGAACACCAATTGAGGGTAAATAGGGTCTAGGGTCAGTATAGTTTTCAATAAACAAATGGGCAGACTAGATGGGCCATGTGGCTCTTATCTGCCGTCACTTTCTATGTTTCTATGTTTCTATGTTACATTTGAAGTAGTGATTTTTTTGCAGCAGCGCTAATATAGAGTAGCATTTTCTTGCAGTAGCGGGGTATTCTCAGGTTTAGTGGCAATATGCCAAATAGCGCCCATTCAGGATTTAAGGGTAAATAATTTATAAGATTATCTTCTGTATATTTTTTGATTTGTCGCCAGAATCCCCTGACCAGCGGACATGCCCAGAGGCAATAATATGTGTCAGCCTCTTGGCTAAATCATTTAGTGCAGGTACTGTCTGGAGAGACCCCCGCAAGAAATCTTGTATGTGGGGAAAGGTAAGCGTTATGATAGAGATTCAAGAACATCTCCAGATATTGATTGGACGGTAGTGCCCTACTAATCCTTTTCAGAGATTGCAGCAAATCCTCACAGGTCAAAGTCGGGAAATGCTTGAGCCACTGTGACATCCCAGATTGGACGGCAGAGTGTTCTATTGGGATGCGCATTAAGTTATAGTATCTGGAAATGGCTTTTGACTAATGGATTGGTTCCGTAGAAGGACATCCAACTGGTTATTCAAATCCTTCTGCATCAGGTGGCGTAGCACCTCACTAGTATAATGTTGTGCCTGTAATAATTGCAGCAGGTGTGATGTTAAAAAGTGAAAGCGTTCCTGGGCCTGAGTGAAAGTGAGAGGTTTCTTATTGGATATATCTGTCAGGTCTGATTTTCAATTTTTTATGTTTCTCCTTAGCAGACACTTTACTGGCCTCATAACAACAATGTATAATAATAAATAAATATACTACTTAACCTAACTACCTACCCACCCAAACTAACTACCTATCCTCCATACTGCCTTGGCTTACCCTGACCTCCTGGTCGGACCACGTTTTTCTTCTGAATGGGACATCCTTCCACTTGGACAGCAAGCTTGAATCCACAGAACGAATGTCAGTGATTGAGACATCAGCTGACATTTAAATAACCAGTGTGGCAGGAACTATAATGCCCATTGAAAACAATGGGCTACAACAAAATGGCAACTTCCATGTCACAGGACACTCTTAGCGCCCGGTAGTGGAAATGCATCACTTCCGGGACTCCAACGTAAATGAGGCATGTAGCGCCCATCGCTTCCCTAGAGGGAGCCCAGCGGGAGTCCCGCCAACAAAATAAGGCCGGTCACCATCGCATCGCAGAAGCGGACCGGGGAGCTGAAGACAGAGGGTATGCCACTCGGCCGCAGGTAAGCCAATAAACTAGAAAATAATAATACCTTCCTGTACACTGACTAACCAACACAGAAATAAAAAAAAGAGACACGGCCATCTGGAGAAATAGGTTATTTATGCATGCGGGGAGTGTCTTCTTTTTCTTCCTGTCCTGGCTGTCACCCAAGAGAAAACCTATGGGTCCTATGCTGCCAGGAGAGGAGGAGGAAAATAACTTTATCAGAAAATGTATCTACATAGGAGAAATATGGCTTGGCCTGTGGTGATGTGGACTTGTTCCCCACAAGCTCTCCAACATGTCCAATGTACAGAAGTAAATGCTATACAATTTTGTGGGAACCAAAAGCCAACCAAGTTTTAATTTCACGGAGAGACATATTAAAATATATTTTGACTATTCTAGTAAAAATGTGGTCAATTCCTTGCAATCCAAGGAGATTCCCAAGTCCACTACCCATGCTTGTTCACATAGTTCATGGTCCATGTGGTCAGGTGAAAGCTCTATATGGTACAAATTAAAAGTGGAGGAGAGCTGCACATCTGAGAAATATGATATATGCAAAGCGTGCTAGTCTCGTAGATTGCTACACTATAGTAATAGCTAGGTCAGATATGACTGGAAATAAGGGATGGGTCCAGATAGGGGCTAACTGGAATGATAAATAGTGAGCTTATACATATGACTAGGTCCGTCCCAGAGTTTTAAGGTGCTTCTAATTGTGGGGTGTACGTAAACTGATAGCGGTCTGTATGGACATGGAAGCCAAATGGAGATAACTAATCTTATTGTTATCCAGTAATAACTCGATGTCTACCCATCTAAGCGTTCTGGAATGGGGGTGTGATGATTTTTAATTGTGTGAATAAAATCTAGACTCTAAAAGCGCTTCTTATTCTCTCTTTTGTGTGATGATTTCACCTGAGTAAGTTGGATTGCGATATAGAGCCTGATTCAGAGGCTGAAAATAAGAACTTAAAGTTACACCTGGGCAAAACCATGTTGATTTCAGGGGGAGTCAAGTTAATTTTATTCTATGCATGCAGGGAGAATGCTTTGCTTTTACTTATTGCACACAGATACCTGTTCAGCTTCACTTTTAAACTGCTAATTAGACTTGAGCTGGGAAACATCACCTTTTAACTATAATACTGTTGCAACAAATGAAATTGACTCCCCTGAAATCAACATGGTTTAGCCCAGGTGTAACTTTAAGTTCTTATTTTCAATCTCTGAATCAGGGCCATAATGTTGACTAATAAGTGTCAGTCTCAACCCTCCACTCATAGTTGATTTGGCCAGGTTAACTACATATATGGCAACCCCGTATAAATGTATTACATTGTTTTTGGAGTGTAGGTAATGTGGACATAGGGACAGGAATGTAGAGGGTTTGAAATAAAAGTTTTTTGGCTAAACACTGAGTTTGACCACATTTATGCAGCTAATCCATGATATGTACTATATTGTGTTTCGCATTTGCAAATGTCTTAGTAGATAGAATTCTGTAGAGGTGTAAAGTTAGTTGCGAAGAGTTGGTGGCTTAATTTATCTGGACCCCTGAAAAGCACCTAAAGTAAAGTCTCTATTGAAAGAAGTAAGAAGATGTAAGTTTAGCTCAAACAGGTGCTGGAATGAATAATGCCGGTGCATGGGTAGAGGGTTAGAAACACACCATCTGCAAAGAGCAAAATTTGTACTGGTGTGCAATGTCTGATATGTCTGGGTTTAATTGAATTTGCCACCAGAAAAAAAAAAAAAAATTAAATGGGAAAGTAGGCAGCCTTATCTAGTTCCATTAAACCCCTTTCACACCGCCACCAAATACGGCAATAACCCGGGTATTTGGTGGCAGTGTGAAACCGCCACTTCTGGTCGACCCGGCAAACAAGAAGGGTTATTCCCAGGTCTTACCCGGGAAGGCTGGCAGTGTGAAACCTCCAGGGTTGTTTTCAACCCGAATCTTTGCTATGTTGCTATGGCAACAGTAAACAAATCTGTTTTTAGCGTCAGATAAAAAAAAAAACATTTTGCAAGTGTAGGGCATGCTGATATTTGTAGTGCTACAAGCATCAACATGCCCAAGGATGGCAGGGCATGCTAGCGCTTGGAGAACCACAAGTGCCAGCATGCCCTGTCATCCTGTGCAACAAAACACAAAGTTATGCCCCTCCTAGCTAATAAATAAAATATAGGGCCGGCCCCTAACATAAAAAAAAATACTTAACATTTAATGCCCCCCTATAAAGAAATAGTGACATTGAATACCCCTATATACAGTAAAATATTTACATTTAATACCCCAAATAATTAAAAAAATATTTACCGCTAATGATGTAATGCATAAAATAAATGAATAAAAATAATAAAAGGTAATTATACCTGATAATGATATTTCCTCGACTCCTCCTTGGCAGCATAGGACATCTGGGTTTTCTCTCTACGCAGGAGACATGAACAGGAAATCAAAAGAAGACACCCCTTTTCTGTATATAAGCCCTCCTACTTCTTTAAAATGTGTCTTCTCACTTCTTTTAGCTGAAATAGGAAATTATCCATAATTAGATAATATACAATTATAATATGCATATAAAGAAACATTGGGAGGGTATGTAGTCGAGGAAATATCAATATCCAGTTTTCCTCCTCCTCTCCTGGCAGCATAGGACACCTAGGTCATACCCAAGCTAACCCTATAGGGAGGGATATACAAACCTTTTTTTTTTCACTGCACTTAAAATGTTTTTTCCGAATTCTGCGTCAGTGGCTGCAGCAACATCAATTTTGTAATACTTGGTAAAAGTATGTACTGATGACCATCCAGCCGCTTTGCAGATGTCTTGAATAGACACAGATTCTTTTTGTGCCCATGAAGAAGCCATTGTTCTAGTAGAATGAGCTCTTAAATTTGCTGGTGCTTCCAAATTATTAGAAATGTAAGCTTGTTGAATGCATGATCTCTCCATCTAGCTATAGTGGATTTTGTGGCTGGCCCCCCCTTTTTCTTTCCTTTTGGAATAAGGAATAGTTGTTTGCTTGTTCTCAACTTCTTTGTTCTAGTTAAGTAAATAGATAAGGCCCTGATTAAGTCCAGAGTATAAAAATTTCTCTTCATCCTCATTGGAAGGATTCTGGAAAAAACACTGGAAGAACAATGTCCTGGTTGATATGGAATTTCGTAACAACCATGGGAAGAATTTTAGGGTTGGTTTTGAGTACCAAACGATATCTTCTGGCTGAATTAACTGCAACCAGAAAAATGACCTTCAAAGACAAAAATTTTAATTGCTAAGATTCCAGTGGTTCAAAAGTAAACTGTGTACACTGTGTATACTTGAATGGGCTTTTTATGTCTGGCTTTATTTGACTAAAGCCTGAAAGGACTGTTTGACATGTTTATCATTGGCTAAGTCCATGTCCAAGACCGCACTCAGGGCTGAAACATGAACTTTGACAGTGTTTGCAGCTAGACCTTTTTCTAGTCCAGAATGTAAGAATTCTAAGACTTGATTAATTGAGGAAGTTACTGCTGTATACTTATTCTGAGCACACCATGACACATAAATTCCCCAAATTCTATGATAAATCTTAGCTGTCACTAGTTTTCTGGCTTTAATAAGGGTATCAATTACCTTAGCCGAGAATCCTCTCTTTTGCAGACTGGAGACTTTATTAGCCAGGCCGTCAATCGCAGTTTCTCCGGGCATGGATGAATTACCTTGCCTTGTATCACTAGGTCTGGTGTCACTTCCAGTCTCCATGGTCCTTCCACCACCATGGTGAAAATCTGAGCAAACCAAAGACAGCGAGGCCAGTATGGAAGAATCACTATAAAGTGTTCCTAAGATGTCCAAATTTCGTTCAGAACCTTCTGGATCATCGGGAATGGCAGAAACACATAGTTGAGTTTTCCATGCCAGAGTTGAGTCAGTGCGTCGACTCCTTTGGATTTGGGTTCACGGACACTGGAGAAGAATTCTTTGACCTTTGCATTCTTGCCATCAAGTCTCTTTCCGGAATTTCCCATTTCCTTGTTATTTGGTGGAACGTCACTTGGTTTAGTTTCCACTCGCCTGCTAAGACTGGCCTTCTGCTCAAGGAATTTGCTATAGTATTTATCGAGCCTGCTATGTAGGTTGCAGTAAGGCCTGCAAGATGTCGCTCTGCCCACAACAGAAGTCCTTTTACTTCTTGCATTAGCTTTTGACTTTGTGTACCTCCTTGATGGTTCAAATATGCAACTACTGCCTTGTCTGAATAAATCATCACTTCTCTGTTTACTATGATGACTTATAATTTTAGACATGCTTGCATGACTGCTTTCAATTCTCTGATATTGGAGTGTTGTAAACTGGTCTGATGAATCCATGGACCGTGAGCTATGTGTCCCATGCACACTGCTCCTCAGCCATGAGCGCTGGCATCCGTTGCTATGGCTATAGGATTTTGATTCCTTCCTTTGGAAAAATTGTATTCTTCTGTCCACCACTGTAGATCTTTTGTGACGGCCGGTGGCAGTAATATCCATTGATCCTTTTGAAACGGATCCTTGTTCCACTGTTTCAGAAAGCACAGTTCCCTCATGTGAAACTTTGCCCAGGGCACAGCCTCTATTGCTGCTGACATGAATCCTAACGTCCGCATACAGTCCTCCGAGGTTACCCAGGGTTGTCTTCTTAGATTGATTATGTGGTGTCTCAAGTTTTGTTTTCTGTCCTGAGGGAGAAAAACTCTTTCTTTGATAGTATTCAAAAGGAGTCCTAGGTACTTTAAAGATTGTTTTGGTTGACGTTGGCTCATCTGCCAGTTCACAATCCATCCATGTTGTTGTAACATCTGGAGAACTCTGTCTGTGTGGATCCTGGACTGGGTTTCTGAACTCTCAGCCACCAGTATGTCCTCCAGATAAGGCCAGACTTGAATGCCTTCCATCCTTAGTTTCGCGATGAGACGTATCAGAACCTTCGTGAACGTTGTTGGCGAGGTAGATAGGCCGAATAGTAGAGCCTGAAATTGAAAGTGCTGGTGAAATACTTGAAATCGCAAAACTTTCTGATGATACTGGCAGATTGGAACATGCAAATAGGCATCTTTCAAATCTATAGATGTTAAAAACATACCACAATATAACGCTGGCAATACCGAATGAATAGACTCCATCTTGAACTTTCTGACATAGAGAAAACGATTTACTCTCCTCAAATCTAAAATAGTTCTGAAGCCCCCTGTATTTTTCTTTACTACAAAAATTCTTGAGTAGCATGCCCTTCCCTCCTGAAGTTTGGGAACATGAGAAATTACCTTTTGTAGTAATAGACTGTGAATACTGTCTTTCAACACCTGCCGCTTCTTACAATCTTGCGGTATTGGAAACTTAATAAAGAATCCTCTGGGTTGATGCCCTTTGAACTCTAGTTGATAACCTTGGGAAACAATGTTTAACACCCAACGGTAGGAAATTAAAGATGTCAACTGGTCCTGGAACTGTAGCAGTCTTCCCCCTACGGCCAGCAGTGGGGCTGCTTCCGTAATGTTGGCGTCATTATGTCGTGGGGCGATATCCTCTGGCATCTCTTCTGCGAAAGGACCGAAAATTTTGTTGTGACATCCCTATTTGGAACCTTCTCATGTAGGAGCGACCAGGTCTATACAGTCTAGCTTCCTTTGTCTCCGCTTGCGTAGGCTTGAAATTTTTGTATGTAAAGGACTTTCTTGAGTTAGCCAGGCCGACTTTCCTCCTGATATTTTGAAAATTATATCCTCTAGTTTAGTTCCAAACAAAAACTCCCCTGAAAATGGTAATGCAATTAACTTAGCCTTGGACTGGAGCGTCCGCAGACCAAGGTTTGAGCCATAAAGCTCTTCTTGTTGCAGTAGTAGTCGCCATAGATTTTGCGGCTAGCTTAATAGCATCCATAGAGGCTTCACAAATAAACTCTTTTCCTAACTAATCTTGAATAGTCTGTAACAACTCTGAACGTTTGACACCATCTAGAAGATTCTTTTCTAGTTCTGAACCCCAAACTCTCATCACTCTGGCTGTAACAGCAGTAGAAATAGCCAGCCTGAAATTTACGCCTGATAGCGAATGTAATTTCTTAAGGTTTACCTTCATCTTCCGTTCCATGCTATCCTGTGAAATCCTGTTTCCATGGTGACCAAACAACATTTGGTCACCATGGAAACTAGATTTCACAGGCTGCCCAAGGGTATAAATATACCCCAAAGACAGCAGAGCTGTCATTACCGTCAAGATGTCCTGCGTGCAGGACATGAGTTGCGGCGGGCTATTTTGTTTTTCAAAGACCTCCCCCACGGATTAAAAGCTTGGAAGATCGGATGCTAATCAAGATGGTAAGTACTTCTTTTTATTTATCCTTTTTATTCATTTATTTTATTCATTTATTTTATGCATTATATCATTGGCGGTAAATATTTTATAACATTTTTTATTATTTGGGGTATTAAATGTAAATATTGTATATAGGGTTATTAAATGTCATAATTTTTTTTATAGGGGGGGGGCATTAAACGTTAAGTATTTATTTAATGTTAGGGGCGGCCCTATATTTTATTTAGTAGCTAGGAGGGGTATTAATCTGTTTTTTCTTGCACAGGATGACAGGGCATGCTGGTGCTTGGGGTTTTCCAAGCAACAGCATGCTCTGGCAACCTTGGGCATACCAATGCTTGTAGCACGCCCTGCTGCACTAAAACCTAAAAAAATTAATTGGCGGTGTGAAAGGGACAGACCCAGGAATTTCAAAAGTTTCTTCCTGGAAAAACCTGGGTTGAAAATACTGGGTTTTTCGGTGTTGACTGTGTGAAAGGGGTATCAGTTTGAAAGATTCAGCACAAAGACCATTAGTCATAACATACAAGGTGGGTAGGTTGCATAATGCCCATATGGCATGTAAAAATGTAAACAATAAATCCAAAAGTTTGCAAGGTGTACAACATGCACTGCACCCGGAAAGTATTCACAGTGCTTCACTTTTGCACGCAGCAGGACTTGTGAATATCCTTATACAAGGACTTGTGAATATCCTTACAAGCTATTTGTGCCAAACAACAAGCAGAAGCCTTATTTTGATAGGGCGGTCTAGGAATGCAGCGACTGCTGCTGCTGCCCGCCATGAAAAGTTTGCCAGGCAATCCACGTCACGTCTCCCCCTGATCCCCCTAGTTCTCCATGATCTGGTGGCCAGCAAGGTGATGGAGAACCACCTGAAGATTCCGACTCTGTCATGAACTCCCTCCGTTTCATACACCAAGACAGGTTTTGGGAAAAGGAAAACAGTTTATTGTAGATAAACAAAAATCATATACACAGGCACAGATAAATAGCATGAAATAAAACACAAGAAATAAAGCAATGACATGTACAGATGCAGATAAACAAAACACTGAAAACTAAAAGAAGCCAACAGGTAAGAATAACAGACAGGCAGACAGACAAGCAGAGCACAGGTAGAAATAACAGCAGGAAAAAACAAGACCAAACAGAGACAAACAATAAACAAGACCAAATAGAGACAAACAAAGGAACAAACATACGAGAAGAAATAAAGCAGCAGGGACAGGATCAAGAAAATACAGGGCTGAGACCTACACAGACTGAAAGACTGCTGTATCATGCATGGTATAAATAGCCAGGTGTCAGGTGTGATCCATGATGAATGATGAACAGACACCTGGCCCAGAGGCTGAGCACAGCGGCACCTATAGTGGAAGGCTAGAATGCACTCCAGAGCGGAGAACTCAGGTGACCTCTACTGGAAAAAGGCCAACACTGCAGAAGGCCTAACAGACTCCACACTAAATCAGATTCTCAGTGCTATATCAGCCTCTGAGAAATCACTGATGGAGAAGATAGGGGAGGTGCAGATGGACATCTCACAGCTACAGCAAGATTTTGAAAAGATGCGAGAGCGAGTCTCTGAGACGGAGCGCCGGATTTCAACACTGGACGACGCGGTGGCCTCAAGCCCAGATTTCCACATTAATATCTGAGATGCGCAATGCAAGCATAAACTCTCAGATATGGAGGGGCACCTTCGCCGCAACAACCTTCGCTTTGTAGCCCTCCCGGAAAAGGCGGAGGGAAAGGCACCGGAATCCTTCTTTGAATTGTGGCTCCTCCAGGAATTCGGTAAAGATGCCTTCACACCACAATTCGCGCATCATATGCAGCCTCCGCCTCCTGGAGGACCTGCCCTTACCTTCATCACCAACCTCCTCCATTACCGCGACAGGGATGCTGTACTGCGAATGGTTTGCACCAGGGGTCCTCTTTGTTATGAAAACACCACGGTTTCTGTGTTCCCGGATTTCGCCATGGACGTACAAAAATCCCGGGCACACTTAACACAGGTGAAGAGGCGACTGCGGGAGTTGCAGATCCCCTACGTTATGATGTTCCCGGCCAGGCTCAGGGTAGTCGTTGATGGCTCTACTCAATTCTTCAACTCTCTGGAAGTGGCCATGGGCTGGCTGGAGAGGCGACCACGTCATAGAGATCGTCCAGACGACTGAGTATCATTCAAGCTCCTGTTTAAATTCTTAAATGTGTAATTACTTATACTTTACCTGTACCATTGCTGGACATTTCAATGAGGAAGTGCAGGTTGGCTTCCTAGGCCATTCCTATATTACATGATGCCCCGTGGTGTTGATTATAGTCGCAGGTACCTCCTTCTGTTCTTGGTAACAGGAGCTGTACCTCCCCCCACCAGTATAGCTTTTCTCTAGATTAGCTCCCGTCAGTGGTTAGTTTAACTACTACAAATTGTTATTAATTGCTAATTACCTCTGTTTAGTTGCCAATTTCTTCCACGCCACGATTTTGGAGGGAGGAAGTTTGTTTGTATAGGTAACTTTTCTGTTTAAGGGTACAGGTATCACATAGTTTACAGGGCGGGTTAGGGTGGGTTGAAGGCATTACTATTAGGTGGTATTTTGCAATTGTATATACACTGTATATCTTTAATAATTTAGTTGCTTCTGATACATTGTTCTCTGCTCATCTCTTGATAACTATGTTACATGACATCTCAGGGGGTTGAGGGTGGGGTTGGGGGGTTGTCTTACTTGGAACGTTAGGGGTCTAAATGATCACATTAAGCTCCCTCTAGTCCTTAAGCAAGTTAAAAGCTTTACAGCAGACGTTATATGTCTGGTAGAAACGCATCTCACTGGCAGCCGTCTCCTTTCTCTTAAGCGCCCCTGGGTAGGATGGGCCTATCACTCTCCTTATACCAATAATTCCTGAGGGGTATCCTTACTCATCCGCAAACATGTACAGTTTGTGCTGGAGCGGGTTCAAGTGGACCCCTATAGCCGCTTTGTATTCCTGAGAGCAGTGGTGTATTCCTTCCCATTAATAATACTATTATCTACTATTATACTATCTAGCTGACGTTGGTGGGGGCGGGTTTATACCTGGTGGCTTCCTGGGAAAGTTACTTTGAGAATAACAGAGACTTGGCCAGAACTGCAACTGTTTGGGATGCCTTTAAGGCATTTTTGCGGGGAACGCTTATTAAAAGGGTGTCCACACTTATTAAAAGGGTATCCTGCATTAAACACTTCCATAAAGAGAAAGAGGTGACATTGGAACAATCCTGCAGGGACCTAGAGGCCCAGTACTTATCTTTGGGGGATCCTGACAATCAAGGCTCCTGGCTGCGGGGTCAGAGAGAGTGGACGGACTATCTTTTGAAAAAGTCTAAGCAAAGACTCTTATTTGCCAGACGTTCTTTATACTCGCAGGCGGATGCAGGGGACAGCTATCTAGCGTGTCTTGCAAGAGAGGTTAGGAGTAATAGTACTCTCTCAGCCATTCGACCCTGAGGGGGTTGTGTATTGCAAGGGCTCAGAAATTGCGGAACTGTTCTTCACGTTTTACAAAAATCTATATTCTATGCAAGTGTATCCGATCATCAATACACCTAGTCAATTAGGACACGTATCTAGATAAGGTCCGGTTCTGTACCCTCTCTCAGGAGTCAGTGGATCTCCTTGGTGCCCCTTTTTTGGTTTAGGAGGTGGAGGGAGTCATTGGCTCCTTTCCCAACCACAAGGCCCCCGGCATGGCATCCCTGTGGATGTTTACAAAACCTTCCCCAAATTTTTTGTGGCTGGTATAACGGAGATTCGGTTTTGGGGAACGTTTTATTGGATGGGTCTGGCTGCTCTACTCGTCCCCTGCGGCCAGGATATGTTTTAATGGATATACCTCAGATTTATTTCTACAAGGGAACAAGGCAGGGGTGCCCTTTATCGCCGGCACTGTTTGCCCTGGCTATTGAGC
Source organism: Limnodynastes dumerilii (assembly GCA_011038615.1). Lineage (NCBI taxonomy): Eukaryota > Metazoa > Chordata > Amphibia > Anura > Limnodynastidae > Limnodynastes > Limnodynastes dumerilii. The sequence goes on along the minus strand of WWET01007827.1, from coordinate 10,922 downwards.
CTCTAGCATGCCTTATCCATGCCAGGCCAGACATATCGGGACTTCCGGTTGGTGATTCGCCTGACAAAATTGCCTTATATGCAGACAACGTTCTGTTGTTCCTTTCGGACGTAGGTAGAGATATGGGTAACTTGCTGGATACTTTGGGGGAATATTCTGGCATAAAGATAAATTGGACCAAGTTCCATATGTTCCTGCCAGGTAACCTAGATCCTTCCCGACCCCCTCCTTTACATTGGACTAATAAGTTTAAATATTTAGGGATTTGGGCCTCACACAAGGTCACAGAATTTGTTACGTTGAACCTCCTCCCTGTTGATAACTATTTTAGAAGCAAATTCCATGTGTAACAAAAACTTCCATTGACGGTCACTGGGAGCATCAACCTGGTCAAAATGGTAATTCAGCGCAAAAAATTATATATACTACATATACTATATATACTACAGCATTCCCCAGTCTACATTCCTCGCAAAGTATTTGCAACCCTTAATAGGCTACTCTCTTCATTTATCTGGGCTGGGTGCAAACCTAAACTCAAGATCGCAACTCTGTGTCAGCCCAAGTCGGGAGGGGGTCTTGCCAAATTTTTGAAATTATGTGGTCTCTCAACTAGTGCACCTTATCCCTGGGTTAACAGGACATGTCCTATGGGCTTGATAACTGCTTTGGTGCATCACTCCTCTCCGGGTCTTTCTCCCTTACAAATTTTGTTGGTAGGTAGGTCTGGTGGATTCACCTGCCCTTTGGTCAAGCAGGCCATTAAAATATGGAAGCAGGCTGGGCAATTATTGGGAGATCAGGAAACAGTTCCAGAGACCCCAATGTGGCGTAATAGAAAATACCCTGAAATACTATGCCTTCAAGCACACAGTATTTGGTTATATACTCCCCTGCAAACACTAGGTCAATTATACTTGAAAGGGGTATTAAAGACGTTTGATCAGTTGAGGGAAGAGTTTCATTTTCTGAATACAAATTTTTTTTTGCATATCTGCAGCTCAGGCACACCTTGGTGTCACAATTTCAAAATGGGGCCCCTGTTATCAGAGAATCTAACATCAAACTATTACTAAGAGACCTGGGCCAACATGGGGCCATTTCATACATTTATAGCACCCTTAACAGTGGGGTTGCACTTAAGACCCTGGACGAGCTGCGCCTTAGATGGACAGCAGACATCGGCGCGTTGGATGATGAGGCCTGGGAGCAAATGGTGGGTTGCACAAGAGAGACTACGGCGTGCCTGCGCTTCCAACAAGTCCACGATTATATCCTGCACAGAGTTTATTTTACGCCACTGAGTATGTTCAAACTTGGTCTATGCCCCTCCTCCGACTGTCCCAAATGTGGTGCTCCCGGGGCGGACTTCTGGCATATGCTGTGGGCTTGTACACTGTTTATGGGAAAGGGTATGGTCATGTGCCAAAGATACAGCTCCAGATCTCCCTCCTTTAGATCCCCTTTTTGTACTATTTGGAGCTGAGGAATTTTGCAATGTGATCCTTTACAGATATGTGCTTAATCTCTCTACACTTGCCAAGATTGTTATAGCCAGATCCTGGTTAGCCTCAGATCCTCCCAGCTTTCAAATTTGGAAGGCCCTAGTTAATGATACTGTTGGGCACGAGAGATATCTGTACACACAAAGGAAGGCCTTACACAAATACTACAAAATTTGGACACGGTGCGAATCCCCGTATAGTCTAATCCTGGAACCTCCTGACACTCCTATGTAGCTTGGCAGGGGCTCCTGACTTACTCCCCATGGCAATTTATTGACCCCTCTTTCATTTCTCCCCTGTGCTCGGTTGGATGATGATGAAATGTCCCCCCCTTTAGACTTGGACTCAAGCTTAAATCAAGCTAGAAAATATAATCTAATGTGATATATATGACTTGTATTTCTGATGGTCTGTAACATGTTACAGAGAATAATATGTGGTTGCTTACATGGGACCTTTGAAGTACCTAGATTAGTCTAAGAAAACAGTGCCTTGGGTGGGGGAATTGTTTGTTTATGTTTTTATTGTCTTGTTGTATGTCTTTGAAAAACAATAAGAAGACTACTGAATAAAAAAAAAAATATCAAAAACTAAAGCTGGCCACACACTAGAACGATAATCGTGCCGATTTAGCAATTATCGTGGATTAGCCGAAATATCGCTCTAGTGTGTGGTGCCGATAATTGACAGAAACGGGCGATTATCTAAAAAAAATGGCTGCCGTCAGATAATCTGATCGGCTGGTTTGCAATAAAAATTATCGGTTATCGCCAGCAAACTCGTGCAGTGTGTGTGCATTGCAGATAATCGTGCTGCAGAACCCCACACACTGACAGGCTGCAGCGCTATGCCCTCTCTCCCTGTCTGGCTATACAGCGCTGTATAGCCAGACAGAGGGGGAGAGGACAGAGCGCTGCAGCCTGTCAGTGTGTGGGGTTCTGCAGCACGATTATCTGCAATGCCCACACACTGCACGATTTTGCTGGCGATAACCGATAATTTTTATTGCAAACCAGCCGATCAGATTATCTGACGGCAGCCATTTTTTTTAGATAATCGCCTGTTTCTGTCAATTATCGGCACCACGCACTAGAGAGATAATTCGGCCAATCCACGATAATTGCTAAATCGGCACGATTATCGCTCTAGTGTGTGGCCAGCTTTAGGTGTGAATCCAGTCCTTGGTGAGAACTTCCATATAGTATATTATTTCTGGTAAGAGCTAGTGTGTACCCAGTGGGCCGTATTCACACATAAAAAAAAATATAGCGTCTGCCCTATTACGTTTTGGCAATCTCCTTATATACCTCCTCGGATTGGTGCTTTCTAATAAGGTTTTCTGAGATATATTTTGATTGTTAAGAAATCCAACAGCCACCTGCAGAATCTCTGACAGGCAAATGTTTATGTTGAAGACAAGAATACAGAAACACTTTAATTGCACACAGATGACCTGCAATCAGTTAATTGCGGGGCATAGGAGACTACTGATTACACTAGGATTTATATTTGCTGTATCCTAACAAAAGGTTTCAATTACTGGAAAAGGAAAACCTTAGATTTTGCCTAGATAAAAATACAGAGCACTGTCCTTTCATACTGTTGTTTTTGATTATACAAGAACCACTTGGAACATGGATGCTGAAGATCTTTGGTTATGACACACAGAATAATATAAGCCAGCCAAGTATTTGGCAATATATGATGAGGGATATGGTCCTCTTTGACCCTCAGGCTGGTACAGCCATTGCCTGCTGCCTTATTTGGAACAACAGAGCTATTTTATGTAGTGCCTGTATAATTCCCTAGTATCTCGTGTTTTTGCATGTTCATCCCTTAGCTGTCCACGTGTTGCCTTTGATGGTACAGTTTGTAAAATTCCAGTCACGAGCAGGGAATCGTCCGTGGCATTACACTGATACCTTTCTACGATTTATCGGACAAATGGGAAAAATCATGTCTCTGTCTACAATCTATGACTAATTAAACCACAAACGCTCCCATAACACAGATAGATATCATCACACGTGTAACAGGTCCGATATGGTTTTCAGGTATGAAAAGAAATGTAACAGTACGCTTATATGATCAACTTATCCAGCAGTCTTATCGTGTGATTTTGCATGGCTTATTGTACAGTGTGCATGCAATATAATCCTATTGTCCAGCCCTGTCCTAAAGCTGGGTACACACTGGATTTTTTTTGTAATAGTGCTACATTTTGACAAGACTATATTATCAATCTAAAGCCCTGGCTTGCATTATAATGCACCCTTACACACTACACTCT
>WWET01007825.1:10630-26408 GCA_011038615.1 Limnodynastes dumerilii | reverse complement strand
CCCCAACCTCAGTCCTCAGGGACCACTAACAGTCCATATTTTCTAGGTTTCCTTAAAGAATCACAAGTGATATAATGAGCAGCACCTGGGGAGCTTTTAAAATGTGACAGTTAGTAATGAACACACCTGTGCTCCAGCAGTGACACCTGGAAAACATGCACTGTTACTGGTCCCTGAGGACTGAGGTTGGGGTACACTGATTTATAGTCAACGATGCTAATATTGATAGTAATAAATAAGTATCAATTTACCAACCTGATTGTGTTGTCAATAGTGAATAGTATGTAAAAAAAAAGCACTTACACTAACCGTCCCCCCTACTGCAGCCTAATCCTAAATATTCCCTCACCTCAGCCTAACCCTAACCATCCCCTCACTGCAACCTAACCTTAACCAACTATTCAGTGCATCTTAACCTTAATGGTTCCCTCACCGCAGCCTAAACTTAACCATCCCCTCCCTTCATCCTAACCTTAACAATCCCCACACTCAGTCCCCTTACTGCAGTCTATTCCTAAACATCCCCTCACGGTAGACCAACTGTAACCATCTCCTCCCTTCATCCTTATCTTAACCGTCCCCTCGCTGCAGAGTAACACCACAGCCTACCCCTAACTGTCTCCTAACTGTATACTATTCCTAACCCTAAAAATATAAATAATAACATAAAAATAACATTTCATGTAACATTTATTTTATTTTATATATAAAAAAAACAAAAACCTGTCAATAAATAATAAATAAATGTAATAGTCACCTGTCCATGTCCTGTCAAGATGAAGTGTCAGCAGGAGTCCTCGCTGAGTGCCGAAGGGTTGATTAGACATCACAGTCGAATGAAGAAAAGTTGATCCAATGTAATTGTCGATCCTCCAATACAGGGATGCCACCATCTGTCAGACTGGTATGTATATTCCCCTATCGTCACCAACCGGCATATCCCTCCAACCCTTCATGCCTTTTACCAGCAAAATAACCCTGCCCTATGAACAAGGAACATATGGCTGGATCCAGACTTAAGTAAGTGCTTGAAATGAGTTACTCCTGGGCTAAACCATGTTGATTGCAGGGGAGTCATATTTCATCTGATGCAAACAGTATTACAGTAGAGAGGTGATGTTTCCTATCCCAAGTCTAAATAACAGTGTGATAGTAAAGCTGGTCAGTATCTGTGTGCAGTAAGCAATTCAAAGATATAGCCCTGCATGCAAAGAAGACAATTAACTTGACACCCCCTGCAATGAACATGTTAAGTCTGGATCCAGCCCATATATCTTATATACCACTACCCAACAACATCAACCATTGTGCTGAAGCACTTGCATTTATTTTAACAATAAGCTTAGAGATAGTTTGCCCGTGATTGGTTCACTGACTGAAACCAACTGCTTGTACGCCCCAACCCAAATGGATCTGAGGGCCCTCCCACAAAATGGCTGCTGCACACTGTTCAAATAGCAGGGGTGTCTTAATACAGACCCCCTGAGTTCACATATAGCAGATGGATAGGGACTCACCTACAGGAGGTGCCTTGATGCTGGGCAGGTGAGATAACCCAATATAGCTATATTGTGACCTACACCTCCTTTTTTAAGTATGTGCTGACACATGGGGCTCTATTTACTTACCTTCCTCGTTCCCTGTGAACGAAGCTGCATCAGGCTGGCTTATCATCGCAGCGAACCTGGCAGCTTCGTTGACAGTAATTACAAATACTCACCTCTCCTGCGATGATCCGGGACGCCCGAACAGGTGAGTTTAATTATTTATATCTATTTTCTATGTTTTTATGTTTTTTATAGATTTTTTTTTTTTAGTTTTTATTTGTTTACACACCGCCAGTATTTCTATTTATTCCGACGGTCTCCCCATGCATACCCCCCTTTTCCTCCCCCTAATAACAGCTATTAGGGGGAGGAAAAGAGGGGTATATGGGGACATCGCCGGAATACTTACCACTAACACCAGTCTGAGCTGACGCCAGGAGCGGAGTGTAAAACTCCGCTCCGGCATTTTGTAAATATAGGAGACTTCATTTTGATCATTTCAAAATTATCTTTGTGCCCATAGTGTAATATAATGTGTGTTTGGAGCACAAAGAATACAATTATCTTGACTCCCCCTGCAATCAACATGGTTGTCCCAGGTGTAACCTTCCTCTCTTAGGGCTCTATTTATAGAGAGCCTTCAATATTAGTGAACGATAGTGCTCCAGGCTTATCATCACAGCGAGCCTGGACACTTCGTTTACCTAATTTATAGAGATGCCTCTTCATTCTGCGGGACCGCAATGTCCTTCGATAGAAGAGCCATCTTCGTCAGAGCTTCATTTGTTAATGAAGCTCCGTCGATACTGTTAAAGTACCGCACATGCGCCGCACACTCTCGGAGGAGTCAAGCCGATTCCTTCACGCTTTTTTTTAAAATTCTTTTGCAAACTCCCTGAACCACCAATGTCCCCCCCCTTGATCCACTGAAGCACCAATGAAGAGAGAAAGAAGACTCAGACATATATATAAAATAAATAAATATATATATTATATATAAAATAATTTTTCTCTCTTTTCATTGATGCTTCATCGCCAGTGGAAATTAGAGTTTCCACTGGCGATGCAGGATTTGTAAATAGGAAAAATTTAATTTTTAAGTGATAGGGGCAGTTTTCTCTTAAAAACTGCCCCTATCACTTAAAAATAAAGGGCCAGATCCAGAACAACGCTTGTCAGCGAATTTACACGTGGCGGAGACGTAAAATCGCCCTTTGGTAAGTACTGCGCATGCGCACCATAGAAAATACGTACAGTAACATAGCGTACGTAATTGTGAACGTATGAGCCATTCACGTATGTGTCATGTAAATACTTACGTGTGGGCGTCCAATTTTACGTGAGTCCAAAATACGTGTGAAATACGCTATGTAGACAGGGGTTTGTATTTAAAGTGTACAGTATGGGCGTGCTTAGCTGCGTAAATACGTGTTGCCCATACGTACGTGTGCGGATCACTGCGGTTACGTTGGCAAAAGTTAAGGGAGGGTTTGAAAAGCGTATCTTGACAAAATACGTACATTCAAGGGGTGTGCCGAGGGGAGCGTATAGAAGGTACGCACATGAAAATACGCTACGCGAATAAACGTACGGCAAACGTAGTTCTGGATCTACCCCAAAGTCTATAAATAGAGCCCTATATTACAAGCTCCTTCTTAAGGCTGGATTCAGTCCATTATCCTCAACAGTGTGTATTTGCCCCATCCATACATTCTGCCTTCATCTTACTGATAGAGCCTGGTTGGGCTGAAATGCATAGGTGAACTATATTGTCTCCATCCAATTTCTCACACAAGAATTGTTTTGTCCTACAGGAAGTATCCAGCAGAAAACAGCAACAAAGCAACAAAAAGCTCTTCATGGGTTAGTTTTCCTCCTGCTGAGAATCAGAATTGTTCAGTCTTTGTTCTTACACAAACTCTTCCTTTTTGGCTCAGGGAGACAAGTAGGTGTCTGATCCATGGGTGGGGTACCTGTATTGTATCAACTGGGGATGGTACAGGGGGTTTGACTAAAGTTATCCCCTATCCCCTAAGGGCTTTCCATTGGTACACTAGAGAGGGCAGTAATAGGGGGAATCCAGGGACTCAAGCTTGGCTTGTTTATAATTGGCCACCAGGACATCATTGTTGTCCCAGACATTCCACCACATTGTTCTGGAGGACTTTGCAACTGCCCACTACAGAACTTAGTCACTGACCTGACTGATGACCGTTATTGTGAACTTTGTGGGTTGCTGATTTTGTGTTAATTGGCCCTTCTCTACTGAAAACACTTAATAAAACCTAGTTTCTTCATGGAACCAGAACCTCCCCCACCCTAAAATGTTTTATGATGCCACTGAGCATCACCCATATTTTCACAGTAAAGAACAACTGAGGCATAAAGCATTTAGCCGAAACACAGTTAAACCCTGGTTTGGGAAGTGACAGGGCCTAGATTATTGTTTAAAATTTACTTGTTTTGAGTTAAGATATTGTGGGGCCAATAGCAGTAAAGGGAGGGCTTAAAGGCAGATGTCTTATAAGCCCACTCAGCTTGTTTCCTTCCTCCTGGATCATCAGGACATTTCTCCCACCCTCTCTCCCCGATATTTGCTGTCGGAGCAAAGCTTTGATTTTGTTGCCATATGGCTCCATTGTGGTTCATTATTTTTTCCTCATGGAACAGATTGCCAGGATGGTTCTTGATGGTGATGGAAAGGCAGTGCAGGATCAGTTAGAACTGGTACGCAGTCTCTTATACGGCCCTGTGTGTAAACTTTTCCCCTAGCCTGGGTATAATGGTTTGGTCGCAGGTCAATGGCTGCAGCACTGAGTGTCGTTTTATGGGCGGGCCCAGGTCCAACAGGTTAATTGGGAGCCCTGTCACTCTTTATGGACTGTTATTGCGGCGCTCCGCTGCAAGTGGGGTGGTCATATGCCCCCAATTTGGGTTATCGGGCGTCAGTAGATGTGGGGTGGTAACATGCACCCACTTTACTATCTTGTTGTGTTAGCAAAACCTTAATCCGAGATCTGCACTGCCTTCTTCCGTCACCATCTCTGTGGTTGATCTTAACACCACGTCATTGTTTATGATAATTCATTATCGTTGTTTCTTTATTGTTATTGTTTGTTATTGTTTGTTGAAATATGTGATAGTAAACTTAAGGATTCGAGTCCTTTATTCTTGCAACGTTGTTTGATTATTTGAGTAAAGGGTAAGGATAAGCCATTTATTTTACAAAAAATCGAACAATCGGCGCTCCACACCCCTGAAAAACGCAGCCGTTAAAGAGCAGAACCTGAACTGCTCAACAATAAATATAGATACAAGAAAGAAGTAACAGCGCTGTGATTCAGGTATATAGATCCCTATTCCCTATATATTGATCTATATAGCCGAATCACAGCGCTGTTACTTCTTTCTTGTAAGCCATTTATTTTAGCAGGCCCTCGGCCAACTGATTGAACCTTAAGGCGTTTATAGCAATGGAGTAATCCTGCTCTTGCATCTGGGTTCCTGGGGAAGAGATTCATGGTGCTTGACTGGTATGTGACTGTACACACTGGTGTGTGAGAGCATGGTGGCTCAGTGAGTAGCATGAGCTCATGAGTTCGATTCCTGGACTATAAGAATCTGTTTCTTTAAAGTACGCAAATATACGCACGGCCGTTGCACGGCAACACCCATGACCCTCCCCTCACACGGACGGGTTGAGGGTGACTTATGAGAGCCTCCACCCACCCATATATTTTAGTGTGCTTTTCCGAGCGTATATTGCCGCCGTACGCGCGCATCTAAGTAACTTCACCCTTAAATGGTCATTTGAATGCCCACCCACTTACACGCATCTTTCACCGGACGGATTATAAACACGCCCCTTCGTAAGGAACTTCCCACGTGCGATTCAGTCCGTGCCTAATGGACTTCCGTGCGTAAAATCAACGTAGATTGCGTAAATTTAGTTACCACACGTGCGCAGTTCATTGGATCATAAAAATACGTACTGAACTTCTCGCAAATATGGTTCTCTGAATATGGTCCTAGGCCTTATCTGTGTGGAGTTTGTATGTTCTCCCTGTGTCTGCATGGGTTTCCTCCCACACTCCAAAAACATCCTGGTAGGTTAATTTACTGCTGACTAAATTAACTCTAGCGTGTGTGTTAGGGGCCTTAGTCTGTAGCTCCAGTAGGGGCAGGGACTACAGTCAAACGTAGGTTCATTTTTGAATTGTTCTTAAAAGATCCACTTTTTTTGCCTTTAATGTCTTCTTTTTGTGTCTCTCTCTCTGGATCTGTCCCTATGACTAGGAGAAAGAGCAATGAAATAACATCAGGTCCTAATCCTAACCTTACAAGCTAAAGTTAATAGGTGATTCTTACAAAGGGGAAATGTTTCACTGAAGGATGTCTGGCCATAAAAGATCATATAGAAATCCATTCCTTAGGCTGACAATAAAAAAGTAAAATCGCTCAGTGTATGGGCTTTTCCCGATAATCGTGAAATCTTCACTGATAAATTGCTGGTGACATTGGCCAGATCCAAAGCTACGCTGGGCCGCTGTATGTAAGTACGGCCAGCGTCGCTCTGGTGCACTCCCCCTGTGTGAGGGTAGTTGCGCTCAGTTACGCCGGCTGAAGGCTACCTTTACTTCAGCCAGCGTAACCGAGTGTAATTACAATCAGACAGGAGCGTAATCAGTGAAACCCTGCCCTCCCCTCCTAATTTCCATCCCTCCCCCCGCCTACCTTCCGTAACTAAAACATAGTTACGGCGCATTACGCCCCCTCGTCCGTAACCACGTCTTAGTTACAGACACACGATTCAGGGAACCCTGAATCATTGATTAAGCTGGGCAACATCTGCCTGGCAAATGCGCAGAACGGCAAATATGCCATTCTTACGCATACGGCCGCCGTAACTACAGCGGCAGCCGTAGTTCTGGATCTGCCCCATTAGTACTTTCCTAGGTGTGATTCTGCTAATCCCACATGACACCAGCCCGTTTCCTGTCCTTTATTGAAGTAGCCGGACAAACTGGACACCTGGGAGATCGTATACACAGCAATGGATTTTAATGGATCCTGCATGTGTTCCCTGGACTCTGGACATTTAATGGAACCTGCATGTGGACTCTGGACACTGGACTTTTAATGGAACCTGCATGTGGACCATGGACTATTATTAGCAGTTGTATAGAGAAATTTGATTTTTTTTTGAAGTAAATGAGAAATCTGAGGGTTTTTTGTACATTTTCTGACGATTATCAGTGTAGTGTATAGCGCCGATATCGTTTGTGAATAGCTAAAAATTTGTGAAGATTTTCGGGGATTTCATGGTATTTTTGATAATCGTTGTAGTGTGTGGCCAGCTTTTAATAACATTTTTCAAGTTTTGTCTATGAGAGAAAATCAGGAAAAAGTCTGACTTTTGTAGCATTTTTCTTTTTTTATCAAAATATATACTTAACGTCGATGTTTCCTCCTTGTGCATCATAATAATATTCCTAAATCATTTGGAGTCAAAGTGCTGCGTTACAGAATGTTCTCTTTATCTGCTCTGAATCTGTTTCCGTCTCCAGTTATATGTAATAAAGTTGTGTCAACTTAAATACTGCGACTGCCAACATAATGACAGACGATGTTTGTTATTTAATCTCCACTGCTTTCCTGTGCTATTTATAATTTGATGTTATCTGTCGCTCTGTGCTTTTTAGACATGCGATTATATCATCCGGCAGAGTTTATTTCCTTTTGCCTTGGGATACGCGCCACTTTTTCTGTGTTCCCTGCGTGGGGCACAGCTATGTCCAGAACAGGGGTGGAAGTTGCAAGGAGGAAGGAAATAGGGCTCCAGTCTGGATGGGCGTAATCGGTGTGGGTGACCGCCGTGAAAGGCCCTTTTCGCCCAGCCAGTTTCGAACTAGCTTAAAATCGATTGCTTCTACCTCCCAGAGAAATTGATCGACGAAACAAAGAAGACGCTGTGTTGAATGGTGAGTATGAATTTTACCCCAACCCTTACTCTAATCCTTACCCTAAACCTCCCCTTCCGTTACCTTTACCCTAACCCTAATATTCCCTTCCCCACAGTCTAACCCTAAGACTCCCTTCCCCGCAGCCTGACCCTAAGACTCCCCATAGAGTGCTACTCAACTGTAAGGTCGGGGCGGAAGGTCTGCCGCGAGTGCAATGAGTCTGAAGCGGTGTTTCCGAAGAATTAATAGGTAAGTATGCCAATCGTTCATTAAAAAAAAACTTTTTACTCTGCCATTTATTTGAAATAGAGGCAGCCAAAAATAAGATTTTGGCTGCCTGTATTTTTAACACGGAACTTTCGTTCCACAGACTGACAACAGGAGTAACTGCGGTAGAGCCGGACAGTACCGGGGGGTGAGGTGTTTGATAGAAGCTGTCAGAGGCTGGCAGCTTAGAACAGCGCACAGCTCTCCTTGTATTAGTTTTGCACACTGTTTATGTACACATTGGGAGCTCTCAGAATAAATGTGAAATATTTATTAGTGTCATATCTTTTAAAAATATTTAACCAAATCAACGTTTTCAGGGATAATTGTTTATTAATAATATTTGTGGTTTGTCCCAATCGAGTGCACAGAAATGATAAATAAATAGATTGTAATACTGATTATATTGAATGATTGAGTTATAAATATACCGTAAATTTCAAAGTTTCAAAAAGCGAACCATTATTTTTAATAATTAATAGATTTAAATATGGACCAAATTCACAGTTAAGAAGCTGCTGCTATTTCCGTGCGTATTTTAAAGAACGGTTAAACTGCGTATGCTTAGTACCCTTATTTACACAATCTACGTAGGATTTATGAACGTTGATAGAAACATAGAAAGTGACGGCAGATAAGAGCCACTTGGCCCATCCAGTCTGCCCAGTTGTTTACTTATAACTATACTGACCCTATACCCTATTTACCCTCAATTTATTTTGAGATTTAGGATATCCTTATATTTATCCCAAGCATGTTTACACTGTTCTACTGTGTTACCTCTACCCCCTCAGATGGGAGAATATTCCACTTATCTATCACCCTTTCAGTGACGTCATTATCCGCACATTTCCTCTGAATCTGCCTTCCAGTTTAAATGCATGACCCCGCTTTAATGATCCATTAAAAGCGATTCTCAGTGAGATAAGTAAGAAGCAGTGTGAGTCCCCAACGAAAACCCTGCCTTTTAGAAGCAGAGACAAACGAAAAATGGTTTTCGTCTGTCTCTATTTCGAATAGGCAACCTTGTTCATTTTTTTGGCATGGGTAAGTATTCCGATTGGCATACTTACCCATCTATTGCAGTCTCTGCAACGATGGCCTCCTTTCAGAAATCGAGACTGCCGAAAGTTATTTTTCGGCTGTCTCTATTTGGAATAGGCAGCCATTTTAGAATTTTTTTTAATGAATTGCTGAGTGTGCCGATCAACATACTAACTCATTCATTTTCGCAGAGACCCCGCGGGACAGCTGACAGCTCCGGAGAGGTGAGTAACCTCTCCGGGGACTTTTAGTGTTAGGAAGGGGTTAGGGTTAGGCTCTTAGGAAGGGAGGGTTAGGGTTAGGCCCATAGAAAGGGAGGGTTAGGGTCAGACTGTGGGGAGGGGGGATCTTAGGGTTAGGCTATAGAGAAGGGAGGGTTAAGGCAAGGCTGCGGTAAAGAGAGAGTTACGGTTAGGGTCATGGAAGGGGAAGGGGAGTTTTAGGGTTAGGCTGCATGGAAGGGAGAGTTAGGGTTGGGCCGCGGGGAAGGTAGGGTTAGGTTAATAGAAGGGAAGGGTTAGTGTATGGATTAAAGAAAGGGATGAAGTTAGATTTCATACTTACCATTTGGAGGACCATATATAAAATAGGGCTGTTCTCAGCAGGTCCCACACCCGTAAGTAGTGGTGTGCTAGACCAAGTTAAGAATGAAGTTGATAAAAGTGGGTGGGGGAAGGCATTTAAATGAGGCAGACAGGGTGCAGTTTGCTTAGTACATGTGTATTTTTGCTACTTAAGTTGCCTTGCAACTTAGGTGCGTAGAATTGCGAATCCGTTCCTTCATATATTATGTCCTTCTTAACTGTGAATCTGGGCCTATATCCCTAGAGTATATTCATTTTTAATAATATGCATATAGAGATAATTACTGCATTGTGTGGCAATCAAAAGCTTGCTGTCTGTAAAACAACGTAGACCCTGGCTAGCAAAAGTCAGTCGGTGCGAGCTGGGCCAACATCAGAGGAGGAGAGCTGGGATTATTGTCATGGGGGCCCGCCAATACTTACCTTAGCTCTGCAGCAGCAGGTATCGGCGGTATCCTTGCTGCTTAGAGCTGCACATTAGCGCAAGGAACAGCTTCCCTATGCGTCGGCCCGCTGTTAATGCAGGTCTGTAGAGCTCCGCCCCTCTATGATGTCACATAGAGGTGTCCCAGGCCCCAGCATTTCTGGTGGTGGTCCTGGGTGCAAGGAGGGAAGGTTAGGAATAACTGCAGTAACCTGGGATAGGTGGGTGGGGGTCTTCTGTCTGAATTAATTTTCAGCTCTCACAATTGAAAGGTATAAACTGGATGGTTCATCCATCACTGTACCAAACATGCTACTCGACCCATACTGTATCTGTCCATCCGTAGAAGCCAAAAACTTGTTTGCTCATGGGCCAAATTTAGTTATACAACATCAAGATCATTCCACCAAATTAAGCCCATTGTAGTGATACCACAATGATACAAGTACCTTACGCAGGGTCACCATCAGGGGTGTACAGGCAGTCATGTGGGCTAAGAAGGGGCCCAGCCTCTTACATATTTTTATTTCTATCTTTTTTTTTTTTGCCCCAGCGGTCACAGCTACCTGCATAGCATCAGTTCCATTTTATTGCAGCACTGAAACTCAAGGTCTCATGGGGACCTTTTGATGTGGAACTCAAGGTCTCATGAGATTGGTGATGTCATCAATCTCATGAGACACAGAAGGTCTCCCGGCTCTTAGAGACAGCCGGCTTTTCGGAGATGTCTTCAGAGAAGGATTCGGGTTGAGCAGAAAACATCCGTCGGGCCACTGCTGTGTTTCAATTTTTAAAACTGGACAAAGCTGTTGTGGGCCAGGTGCCCAAAGAGCCTACCTTGACAGGCCGCCTTGCCAAACTATTCAACAATAAATGACCTGTGTAGCGATAATGGCCCAGATCCAGAACAACGTCCGCTAGCATATTTGCACTAGCCGGAGACGTAAAATCTGTATGCACGGTGCATGCGAGCGGCAGATGTTACGACCCGTAACTCTGAACATACGTAACATCCTAGTATCAAGAGCGTAACTATGACACCCGTAATACTTCGGAGGTGGGGTGAGGCATTTAAATCGTACAGTATGGGCGTGATTAGGCGCGTAAGTACGTGCAGCCATTATGGCCGACAGGAGATACACTTTGAAAAGTTAAGGTAGGGTTTGGAAAGCGTAAAATGGCAAAAGTACGTACGAGCGAGGGGAGCGTCCAGTTATTACGATAGTGTAAATATACTATGCGTTAAAACGGAGAGGGAACATAGGTCTGGATCTACCCCAATGTGGTGGAAGGTGGGATATATGGGCTCCTTCTTATTTTTGTCAGTACCAGGTTCCACAATTAGTGATGGTCATGGGCAGAATGGGTGTGGGTCCCAGCTTAGAACGGCCCTTTTTCGATAGGGCCGTTTGCATGTGCCTCGATTAGGCAGAGCAATCGATCCACGGAGCACCGAGCTTAAAAAAAGTACCCTAATCCTTTCCTTAATTCTAACCCTAACCCTCCCCTCTCATTACCCTAAACCTAACCTTCCCTTCCCCGCAGCCTGACCCTAACCCTCCCTTCCTGGCAGCCTGATCCTAACCCACCATGTCCCGCAGCCTGACCCTAATTCTCCCTTCCCTGCAGCGGTGGCAGAGGGATAGCCGCGGCAGCGGTGGTATTTGCGCATGAAAATGGGTGAGTATGCTGACTCGGCATACTCACCCATTCAGAAAAAAAAAACAAAAACTAGGGAATATTCTAAATAGGGACATCCGAAAAGGAACTTGGAAATTAAAATTTCTAATAGGGGACTGCAACCGGGTGCAGAACAACCGTTGGTACAACAGGTGCAACGGCACCGGGGCCCAAGCTGATAAAAGGGATCACAGCCATCATCACCGCACCGCCAAAGCTCCCCGAAGCATATTTTTTGCACCCGGGAACACAACTTGCTAGTTCCGCCTTGTGGGCCTGATTCAGAGCTGCGATTTTATCGCTACTGAGGAGCGTATATTTAGGATATTAGAAAATTCGCATCAATGCGCATGCGTAGCAATAGTGCAACACCGTCTACGTAGAGGTTAGGATCTTAAATTCGCTAAGCGCGGACCTGTGAATCGATCGCAAGCACTTAAGATCTTAAGTGCTGCGGAAGTTTAAGATCTGAAGGATTTGCATGGAAATGGGCGGGGGGAGGCAGGGAGATGAGGGAAAGTGGGCGCGGGCAGACACTTAGGATCGCAAATAACCGCAACTACTTCCCTTAAGATCTCAAATGACAGCGCAGAGTTAGGGTTGCTCAATGGTGGTCTAACTTTAAGATCCGCCGCTGTTTGCAAGGGAAGTGACTATTTAAACAGTGGACTGTAACCTGCTAAGATCTGAACTTAGTTGCTTATATTTGCGATCTTTTCGCAGTCGCATCTCTGAATCACCCCCTGTAGTCCTAACTGTAGGTTCCCATCACTGTGCCACCAATAACCACTTTTATCTGTGCCAACTGAAGCAACAATCTAAAGAAGAACCTCCACAACTATCTATTCTGTTTATTAATGGAATGTACACACTGACTGTATTTAGCATCAGATAACCCAACAGTATACAAAGAACAGAAAAACACACACTTCCCGGAAAGCCCATTAACTTCAACCTCATCCTTTAAACTGTTCCAGGGGACTATAAAACGGAATCTATGATAGGACTGAATACATCCCAGCTGGCAGATGTTGGGTTCTTGCCTGTCCAGGAGAGACAGGAGAACAATGTTTTTAAGATCTCTACAAAATGTGGTCTCGATTTGCAAGAAGTCAAATTCAGCATCATTGATGCATTTCACAAGATTTGCTATTTCCTATCATTAACGTCCTCTTATTGGTTTTCCGTATCGCTCGTACACATGTGCACACGCAGATCCAAGCACACGTACACAAATAGCATCCTCTGTGGACCAAATTAGTGGCTTTATGAGATCCTAGGTCCTCTCAGAAGAATTTAATAGACGACTTGGTCGCCTAGTAAACCTTAAAGTATAACAGTAGTCTAACAGCGGCATAATAGTCTGTGAATTAATGTCTCTTGTTGGCCTTAGGACAGTCAGAAGTTTAGTCAGGCAGGGAATGAAAGATATTGGCTTATGCTAGACATCACATGGAAGTCCGGGAGACTCCATCATAAAGTCGAAAAACCAATTACAGATGTACATAAAAAGTTGGAGAAGTGAGATCATGGCCCAGGGACTTAGGAAAATCATCCAGGGACCTTAAGAACTCTTGTACCTACGTAGGATTGCTTTACGCATGTGTGAACATGTGACTGTGGACTGCTCTGACGTACAAAAGTGCCTAACCCAGCCCATATTGTCCAATTTAATTATCTCCCTCCGTCCACACTGCATATCATTAATGTAATTCACATTCAGAGTTCCGATGTGTAACACCTGGCGGGCGCATGGGCCATGCCCACGGCTCTCGTTATTCGTTCTGGATCCGGTCCCTCGTTGTTTTACAATAATATATACAAAAAAACATTGGTACCGGGACTTTTACCTGTGTGTACATCTGAGTCATTCCCTGGCACATTGCAGAGGAATCTCAGTTATGACAGTGATAACAATTCATCCACACATTCTACAAAAGCTGCGTTCCCTAAATAGGGTCTGGATTTAGCAGACCCTCCAACATAACCCAGTCCGTTAGGGCACAAAATGCTCTACCCCTGAGCTTTCAACTGTCAGTTACTATGGTAACCACCTTTGTTGAAGAGAAAAATGTTTTTCAAACATCCGTTAATTTATTAAAACCAGGTGAGTGACAGTTAAAAGCTCAGGAGCGGAGTATTTTAGTACCTAATGGAAGGGGTTATGTTGGAGGGTATGATACCGAAGTCTGCTGCTGCTGCCATCAGAGCCCATTAGTGGAGCTGGTACATGAGGAAGGATCTACTTAAGGGCTTAAGCAAGGCCATACTGTACGGTTTAAATACGTTCTCCCTCCCACCTCACATACACGTTGCCCCGCCAACAGAAAGGCTTCTGGCAACAGAAACCTGGATCATGAGGATCCAGATCCGTGTGGACACCTTCTGCAGAAACCATGTGCAGTCCCGAAATGCGGGCGTTTCGTAATTCTGGACCTGGTCCAATAGACCTATTCCAGAATAGAAGGAAATAGGCATAAACAGCATGTGAAATATTTCCTTCTGAAGGCCAAATTTACTGAACCTCTCAAAAGGAAAATTGAAGATGTTGCTCATAGCAACCAATCAAAATCTAGCTCTCACTTCCCTATTACAGACTAAGGAATGTCAGCTAGAATCTGATTGGTTGCTATGGGCAGCATCTCCATTTATCCTTTTGAGAAGTTTACTAAATTAAGTCCTTATATGTATTTTAAATAAAATATGGCTTAATTATTTCCAAAACGAAAAAAATCTTTTATAACAAACTCCTATATACAAATTTCAGGCTGGAACTAATGTGGTAATGGCAGAAAAATGGCAGTCGATAAAAAAGGGCATGATCCAGACTTCCATACGGGGAAAGGGAGGTCACTCCGCCCGCTTGTATGGACTTACGACCCATAAATTGTGGATGGCGTGAAAGTCTAGGAAGTATGGAGAGCACTCAGCATGCAGAGCCTCCAACATGACCCATTCCACCAGGTACACAATACTCCGCCCCTGAGCTTCCAACTGTCACTCACCTGGCTTTAATAAATTGACCAATATTTGAAAAACATTTTTTCCTTCAACAGAGGTGGTTACCATAGTAACTGACAGTTGGAAACTCAGGGGCATTGCATTGTGTGCTTAATAGAATGGGTCATGGTGGAGAGTCTGTCACTGTACTATTCAATAACCCACCCCCCACACATACATAGTGGATATGCTTTCTGCTTGTCATCCTGTATCCCATTGCTGTTGAAAATGGCCCAGAGAATTTAAATCCGTCCTGAGAATGTGGCGCTTACACACATGTTACTAACAAAATGCGCGCATTTTCCGATCCCAACAATGCCACAAAATGTTCAAAACTTTTAAGATGTCAATCTTTTTCTATCTGACAGTGTGTATATGTCCAGCACTATTGGATCAGATTATGTCGACATATAATAGGGTTCAATTTACAATAATCTGAACCCTAAACCTAACCCCAACACATACACTAATCCCATCACTAACTGATGAACATAATTCCAACCCTAACCACTAAACCTAACCTCCACTCTAACCCCAAACCTTTCCGCTAAACCTAACCTCAACTCTATCCCCAAACCTAACCGCTAAACCTAATCTCAACACTAACCCTAACCCTAACTGCTAAATTTAACCTCAACTCTAACCCCAACCCTAACTGCTAAACCTAACCTCAACTCTAACTTTAACCCCAACCCTAACCGCTAAACCTAACCTCCACTCTAACCTCAATCCTAACTGCTAAACCTAACCTCAACTCTCACCCCAACCCTAACCGATAAACCTAACCTCAATCCTAACCTTGGGGCAGATCCTGAACTACGCATTTCTGCGAATTTACGTGTGGCGGACACGTTAATTCGCATATTTGTACGCACTGCGCATGCGCACCGCAGAAAATACGCACATTCACGTAGCGTATTTTCAAACGTATGGAGATTTCACGTATTGCTAACGTAAATACTTACGTGCGGGCGTGCCAAATTTACGTTAGTCAACAATACGTGTGTTTTACGTGAAGTAGGCGGGGGGTGGTATTTAAAGTGTACAGTATGGGCGTGCTAAGCTGCGTACGTTCGCGTAGTCTGTACGCCCGTTAGCGGACGTATTCTGTTACGTTAGGAAAAGTTAAGGTAGGGTTTGGGTCGCGTAATTTGAGAAAATACGTCCGTGCAAGGGGTGTGCCATGGGGAGTGTAGCGAACTTACGTGTACGAAAATACGCACCGCTAAAATACGTACGCACACACGTAGTTCAGGATCTACCCCAATG
>WWET01007824.1:32813-46034 GCA_011038615.1 Limnodynastes dumerilii | reverse complement strand
CACTACATGCCCCTTATACATACACCTCTTACACATACACCCCCCCTTACACAAACACCCTCCTTACACTACACGCGCCTTACACAAACACACCCCTTACACTACATGCCCCTTACACATACACACCCCTTACACTACACGCCCCTTACACATAAACCACCCTTACACTACACGCCCCTTATACAAACATCCCCCTTACAGATACACCTCCCTTACACATTCAACCCCCTTACAGCACACACCCCTTACACACACACCCTCCTTACACTACACGCCCCTTACACATACACCCCCCTTACACTACACACCCCTTATACACACATCCCCTTACTCTACACCCCAAATATACACCCTCATACACTACACAACATGGGAATTGTCAATACAGCCTTTACAGACACTGCTGTCTGTCTTACAGTGTGATTCAGGGTCCACACAGCATGGAGCGAACTGGATGTGACACTGACACAGGAGAGTCAGGTTAGATTTATTTATTCATTTATTTTTACTATTTTCATTTTTTAATAACTCGCATACATCCCCCTTACACTACACCCTCCCCATACACCACCTTACGCTACACCCTCCACATACACCCCCCCTTACACATACACCACCCCTTACACTACATGCCCCCTTACACATAAATCCCCCTTACACATACAGCCCCACTTCCTCTTACACATACAACCCCCCATACACATGCACCCCCCTGTACACATACACCCCTCTTACAAATACACCCCCCTTACACTACATGCCCCTTATACAAATATTCCCCCTTAACCATACACCCCCCCTTAAACATACACCCTCTTACACTACACCGCACACAGGGGCTGAACCCTAGCTTAAGTATTATACTGGATTGTAAGCCAGGGCTTAGCCAAGCCCTTACTATACAATTTAAAGACCTATGCCCACCCACCATGTGACAATGACCCAGATCCAGAACAACACTTCCATGCGGATTTACGCCTGGTGGACACGTAAAATCGCTATTTTGTATGTACTACGCATGCGCAACAGAGGAAATACGATCCATAACGTAACGTAAATATGAACGTATGAGTCATTCACGTATGTGTAGCGTAAATCCATACGTGTGGGCGTGCCAATTTTATGTGAGAGAAAAATATGTCTGAAATACATAATGTAGACAGAGGCTGGCATTTAAAGTGTACAGTATGGGCGTGCTTATCTGCGTAAGTCCGCCTTGCCTATACATACGTGTGCGGACGTTAGCAGTTACATTGGAAAAAGTTAAGGTAGGGTTTGAATCGCAGAAGTCGGTCAAAATACGTACATTCAAGGTTGTGCCTGGGGTGTGTATAGAATATACGTGCGTGAGTAAATGGATTGCAAGCAGAGTTCTGGATATACCCCAATGTCGGTTTTTAAAGTTAGAACCATAACTATGAATAAAACATAAATATAAAAACATAAATATTTTGCTGTATAAAAAGCTATGATATTCCATAGACAAAAAACCTTGCGGTTTAACATGTCTGATTAAGGTTTCCTACAGTGACACCAAATTTTGAGACCTTTGAAACGTTTGACACTCAAACTCCAAAAAGCAATGAAATTCCGACGTGTTCCTTAAGCTATACAGACATGGTATACCATTACATCCTGTTGTTCGCTGCAGATTCAGCACTATTATGGAGTGAGATTGCTGTCAATCACAAAATGGTGGAGCTGCTAATTCACAAATGTGTATACTCAGTTTATACAACTGTAGATTTGAGCTGCTATGTAGCATTTCATCATGGAGTCACTTCATCCGTAATGAAACGCGTAGGGGTGGAGACTAGCTATCCAGCCTTCAGTACGGTTACAGCAAGTGAGACCCACCTCCTCCGCAAGTTCCAGGACGCTGGTAAACGCTGAGCTGTGTTCGATCCTTGCATCATGTTGTTATGTGCTTTGTAACAAGTTTACATCTGGTACGTTCCAGTCTGCACTTTTTATCGTGTCCAATAAAGAAGTTAATTGCACCATTAGACGCCCCCTTGTCTTTCGTTCTCTATATATATATATATATGTGTGTATATAATTATATGTATAATTCCATAGACAAAAATCCTTGCTGTTTAAGACGTCTGATTAAGGTTTCCCATATTGGGGCAGATCCAGAACAACGCTTGTGAGCGAATTTACGCATGGCGGACACAAAATCGCATTTTGGTAAGAACTGCGCATGCGCACAATAGAAAATACACTCCGTAACGTAGCGTAAATGTGAACGTATGGGCCATTTACGTATTTGTCGCGTAAATCCGTACTTGTGGGCGCGCCAATTTTACGTGTGTCAAAAATACGTCTGAAATACGCTATGTAGGCGGGGGTTTGTATTTAAAGTGTACAGTATGGGCTTGCTTAGCTGCGTAAATACGTGTTGCACATCCGTACGTGTGCGGATGACATCGGTTATGTGGGCAAAAGTTAAGGCAGGGTTTGGAAAGCGGATCTCGGGGTGTGCCAAGGGGAGTGTATAGAAGGTATGCACGCATAAATACACTACGGGTTGCAAGCTGAGTTCTGGATCTACCCCATTGACACTAAATTTTGAGAACTTTGAAACTTCACCACTGAAACTCCAAAAAGCAATGAAATTATAACATTAAAGCTGGAGCGTTAATGGACGTGTTCCTTAAGCAATACAGACATGGTAAACCATCACATCCTGTGGTTAGCTGCACTTGCTGTCACTCACAAAATGGTGGAGCTGCCATGATAAGAAGTGGCCCCATTATGTTAATTTCAAAGCAGAACAGGGGAACTGGGAATGGATGCAAAGCTCTACCTCTGAATATACGCATGCCATCTATGAGAAACTACTTGCACAAAATATAGTCTTATGACGCTTTTGAGTCCTGGTTTATAAATGGCAATTTATTCAACAATATGTAAAGGTGAAGCTACACATACCAGTTCACTTTGAAATAAGTCCTAACTACCTAAAGAAACTTTAATTTTCTCCAGTATGTGCATTTTTTTCTCTGTGAACATTTCAATCCTTGGGCCTGATCCAGACCTACGCTCGCATGTGAGCTAACGCTGATCGTAAGCGTAAAAACGGCAGTAAAAACGCACTGCGCATGCGCATAGTGACAACTTCCGGTCGTACCAAAGACCTTTTCGTAATGGTGATTCTGGCGTCCGTATTGTTTGCGTTTTTTCTGAAAACGGGGCGTGTTTATAGTACGAAGTTAGTATGGACACTGGAGTTAAGGAATGTAGGCGAGCCATTTAAATTTTACAGTATGGGCGTGCTAAGCGTCGTTTATACGCAATGAACGTACGGACGGCCGCGGGAACGAACATAAAAGTTAGGGTAGGGTTTGCCAAGCGTATGGATGCTAAACTAGGTACGAGCAAGGGGAGAGCCTATTGCCGTGCATCGGTGGCACGTTCGGCGATAATACGCTACGCACAACAGCGTAGGTCTGGATCAGGCACTATGTGTATATGTTCATCTGGTCACTCAGTAAACATAATTCTTTGTAATACAATTTACAATTCTTTTAGGGGTAGATAAATTCTGAAATGTAGCTACTTTCTTGAAAAATTAATACTTAATTTTCAAGTAATTGCTAGGATGAATCAAAATAGACAAAATTTAGTTGTAGTGACTTTTATGCTATATAGCCGCTTCGGTTGTATTGTCCGCATGTGTGTATTTCAGTAAACACCGCCACCATTTTATGAGTGACAGCAATCTCACTCCATGATAGTGCTGAATCTGCAGCTAACCACAGGATGTGATGGTATACCATGTTTGTATTGCTTAAGGAACACGTCCATTAAGGCTCCAGCCTTAATGTTGTAATTTCATTGCTTTTTGGAGTTTCAATGGTGAAGTTTCAAAGTTCTCAAAATTTAGTGTTAATGGGCCTGATCCAGACCTACGATGGCTGGCGTTAAAACCAATCTGCGCATGTGCCGGGCAGATCGTGGATCAGGCGTCCGTAGCTTCAGCGTAGTAACGCTGGAGGGGGCGTCCCCCAGCATTACTATGCTGAGGTTAGTACAGGTAGGCAGGGGGAGGGAGGGTAATGAGGCTGGGAGGGCAGCGTTAGCGTACTAATGCAGCCGTCCCAGCATAGTTACACTGGGTTACGCCGGGGAGTGTCGGGGGAGTGTAGAACGCTCAGTGTAACAGCATAGTTCATCATCTTCCCTTCTCTCTCCCCTTTATCATTTCTCTATCCCCTCATCATCCATAATCTCCCCATTAACTACCTCCCCCTCTCCTTTATCATTTCTGTATCTCCCCTTTATCACCATATTCCCCTTTCAATTTGCTTTATCATTTTACTATCCCCTTTTCCATTCATTGTATCTCCCTCTCCATTCATTTCACCATTTTCATCACCCTTTTTCCCCTGCTCTTCATCAGCCCCCTCCCCCCATTTTCTATATACATATACTTACCTGCACCATTCTTCTGCACTCCGCCTTGGCTCTTCTACCCATGCGTGTGACGTCATGATGTCACACACATGGAGCTGGGTAATCAGGCCGCAGGAGTCCAGTGCCACTTGGTCAGTTTGGCGCCTGGAGCTCGTGCTGCAGCTGCTCCGCCCTCCCTATGCCCCTGAGTGCAGGGGGGTAAGTGTGCAGTGTAGTGTAAGGGGGGAGATTATGTGTGGGGTATAGTGCAGGTGAGGGGGTATGTAAGGGGTATAGCTGGCATATTGTGCAAGGGGAGAGGTGGTATGTGTGGGATGTAGTGCAGGGGTGTTGCGGTTTGTGTTTGATGTAGTTTAAGAGGGGGTATGTGTGGGGTGTAGTGTAAGGGGGGTGTATGTGTGGGGTGTAGTGTAAGGGAGGTATGTGTGGGGTGTAGTGCAGGGTGGGGGGAGGTATGGGTGTAGTGTAATGGATGTATGTGTTGAGTGTAATGTAAGGGGGGTATGTGTTGGGTGTAGTGTAAGAGGGGTATGTTTAGACTGTGGTGTAAGGTGGGGGTATGTGTAATAAATTGGTAAGTATTCACAAAAAAAGGAACTTTCAGATGTCCCTATTTCGCAAAATGAGATCTTCTAACCCAGAACTGCAACCAATGTGTGGTGCGTAGTGTAAGGGGGGGGTTTGTGTGGGGTGTAGTATAAGGAAGGGTATGTGTGGGGTGTAGTGTAAGGGGGGTATGTTTGGGGTGTAGTGTAAAAGTGGGTATGTGTGGGGTGTAGTGTAATGGGGGGTGTATGTGTGGGTTTTAGTGTAAGTGGGATATGTGTTGGGTGTAGTGTAAGGGGGGGTATGTGTGGAGTGGAGTGTAAGGTGGTGTATGTATGGAGTTGAGTGTATGTGTGGTAATGGTGTGTAAAGTGAGGTGGTGTAGTGTAAGGGGGTAGTTGTGTGGGGTGTAGTGTAAGGGGGTGTATGTGTGCTATGTTGTGTAATGTAATGGGGTTCATATTTGGTTTTGAGTGTAAGGGGGTGTATGTGTGCTATGATGTGTAATGTAAGGGAGAGTATTTGTGGGGTGTAATGTGAGGGGGTGTACATGTAGGGTGTAGTATAGGAAGGTATATGTGTGTTATGATAATAATGTAAGGGGTGTATGTATGGGGTGTAGAGTGAGGGGGTTTTTGTGCAGGGTGTAATGTAAGAGGGTATATGAGTGTTATTATGTGTAATGTAAGGGGGTGTATGTGCAAAGTGTAGTGTAAGGGGGTGTATGTGCAGGGTGTAGTGTAAAGATGTGTATGTGCAAGGTGTAGTGTAAGAGGGTGTATGTGTATTGTGTATTATAAGGGGGTATGTGTGATATGTAAGGGGAGGGGGGTATGTGTGATGTGTAACTTAAGGAGGTGTATGTGTGATGTGTAATGTAATTAGGGGTATTTGTGATGTGTAATGTAAGGGGGGGGGTATGTGTGATGTGTAATGTAATACCGTGTTCACACTGACGCCCCAGCAAAAACCACGGAGCAAAAAAGCAGGGGAAACCCCGTTCACACTGCAGCCTCTACCCGGGAAATTCCCGGGTCGGGGCTGTTCACACTGAACACGGGTCTGCCCTGGCTTTAATGTCAATCATTCATTTTAAGTGCTTGCTGCAGCTGCTAACACTGTGCTTTATTGCACACTGCGGATTTCAGAGGCAGATAGAGCAATTCATGGCTGATAGGGAGACTAGACTACGGCATTACAGGCGCAGGAGGAGAGCTTTCATCAAGTCCAGTATATCCTCCATTATGTTACTGAGCACACGGAGTAACAGAAGAATGTGGTCCAGAGATCACAGTCATGGAGATGCTTTCTGGGCCAGGTTGGAAGCTTATGATGAGGACGAATGGATGGCACACTTCCGTATGTCTCGTGGTACCTTCCAATATGTGCTGGACCTTATCACACCTGTACTTACCAAGAAGATCACCAACTGCAGAACACCTATTTCTCCCAAGCGAAGACTAGCGATTGTCATCTGGTGGTATGCCACCCCTGGAGAATACCGCACAATTGCATGTTTGTTTGGACTTGGGAGATCCACGGTTTGCATTCTCGTGCATCAAGTAACAAAGGCATTGGTGGAAAGTCTGTACAAGCGGTTTATCTCCTTACCTGTTGGACGTCGCCTAGATGAAACCATTGCAGGTTTCCTACGGAGGGGATATCCACAGTGTGCTGGTGCCATAGATGGTACACATATCCCAATCATTGCACCCACAGACAACCATGCCGATTACTACAACCGTAAAGGCTGGCACTCCATCATACTGCAGGCAGTAGTAGATCACAACTATTGGTAAGTATGTTTAGTTATTAAACTTTGATGTAATGTGAATAGTCATGTATAACCTAATGCAAATGAAATGCTAACCGTTGTATATATGCATTGCAGTTTTACAGATGTATTCATTGGCTGGCCTGGCCGGTCGCACGATGCAAGAGTTTTGGCTAACTCGGATCTATATCTGACAGCAGAGGAGAAGCAAGACGGCTGGTTGTTCCCTAGAGAGGTATTGTTTTTAAAGTTTTATGTTGTGTTGGTGTTAGATGGTGGTTGTTTATATTTTGTGCCGCATACTAAAAAAGCAGTAAGGCTGAATGGACACAGAAGGAGGGGGCAATAAGGCTGGCTGGATATAGGAGGGGGCAGTAAGGCTGAATGGACACGGCGGACTGGACAAAAATTAAGAGGGGGCATTAAGGCTAATTGGACAAATAAGGAGGGGTCAATAAGGCTGAATGGGCAAAGAATGAGGGGGAAATAAGGCTGGCTAGACACAGGAGGAGGGGGCAATAAGACTGGTTGGACACAGAAGGAAGGGACAATAAGGCTTGTTGGAGACACAGAAGGAGGGAGTATAAAGCTGACTGAACACATAGAAGAAAGGGCATTTAGGCTTAATGGTCACACAGAAAGAAGGGGCAATAAGGCTAACTGGACACACACACAAGGAAGGGGCAATAAGTCTGACTGGACAAACACAAGGAAGGGGCAATAAGGCTTGTTGAACACAAAAACAAGGGGCAGAAAGGCTGGCTGATCTGACACACACAAGGAAGAGGATGACTGTGGAGGCACACACACAAGGGGCCGTATGCAGAGCGGCAATCTACGTTGCAACAAGTAACATAGATTACGTTACAGAATTACTGCGCATGTGCAGTAGAACATATCGGAATGGTTCCTTTTAAAGTCCACAGTCTGAGTCTGAGTTAAGTCCACAGTCTTTAAAGTCCACAGTCTGAGTCTGAGTCCTAACTCAAGTCCACAGTCTGAGTCAAGTCCACAGTCTGAGTCTGAGTCCTTACTCAAGTCCACAGTCTGAGTCAAGTCCACAGTCTGAGTCTGAGTCCTAACTCAAGTCCACAGCCTGAGTCTGAGTCCTAACTGAAGTCCACAGTCTTAGTCTGAGTTCACATTCTGAGTCCACAGTCTGAGTCCTACCTCAGTCCACAGTCTGAGTCCTACCTCAGTCCACAGTCTGAGTCCTACCTCGGTCCACAGTCTGAGTCCTACCTCGGTCCACAGTCTGAATCCTACCTCGGTCCACAGTCTGAGTCCTAAGTCAGTCCGGTTTACATCACCTACTCCAGTCCGGCCTGAAGAGCCCTACCCCTACCCCAGGGACCATCTGACCCAAACGAGTACATATGCACCCACGTTATCTGAGGCCACCCAGCTTCATCTTCTCTACTCCGAGCTCACCCTCTCTCTGACCCGCATCTAACCCTGACTTGCCCAAGAACGTGATAGTAAGTTCTGGCCACATGGATCGGGATGGGCAGAATCCTCAGGAGGGTCCCTCCGGATTTACTCTTCAAGAAAGAATCCAGATGCAAGAAGCTGCAATGTCTCAAATTGTATCCTGCCTCCAGCAAATGACTAACCAGATGGGAGCATTTCAACAAGTAGTGTTGGCTCAAAGTCAAGCATCGGCTCCAGTCTCCGCTCCGGTTCCTGGAGGGACCAGGATACCATTGTCAACTCTGGCCAAATTCACTGGAGATCCTGCTCTATGCCGCGGGTTTCTGAATCAATGTAAACTTCTCTTTGAACTTCAACAGTTTACCGACAGAGAGGGCGAAGATTGCTTACATTATCTCCCTTCTATCTGGGAAAGCTCTGGCTTGGGTTTCGCCTTTATTGGAAAAATCTAGTCCAATCCTGTTTTCCCTAGATGATTTCCTAAGAACCTTTCAGACCATCTTTGATGAACCTGGACGCACAGCCTCTGCTGCTTCAGATATCCTCCATTTCCGTAAGAAAGATCAGTCTGTTGGGGATTATACTATTCAATTTCGTACCTTGTCTTCTGAGCTTGGAATGAGGAAGCTCTAATGTCCATATACCAAGAGGGTCTTTCTGATCGGATTAAGGATGGGTTATTGTCCTGTGTCACACCCACCACTCTGGACTCTCTGATCACCACCTGTGTCCGAATAGACATTCGACAACAAGAGCGTTGTCGTTCCGAGCAACTTGCCCTAAAGCAACAGGTTCTTTCCATCCAAGATCTCCGGTGCTCTCTTCTGAAGGACCCATGCAGCTCGGTAGATCCCGTCTTACTCCTCAGGAGAGGCAGTGCAGAATTAAGGAAACCCTTTGTCTTTATTGCGGTGAACCTGGGCACACTCGTTTACAGTGCGCCAAATGTCCGGGAAACTCCCGCTCCTGATTGACTCAGAGGAGGTCAACCCAGTAGTTCCTGTTCATTCCTCAAACCATCGGTACAGCCTAATACCCTTAACTCTGTCTCTGGAAAATCAACAGTTTGAATTCCATGCGCTGTTAGACTCTGGGGCTGCCGGAAACTTCATCACTGCTCACCTTGTGAAGAAACTTCAAATTCCCACTGAATCTCTTCCTGCTCCCACGTACCTCACTGCAGTGGATGGCAGTCGTATACCTGGAGGATTCATATCACATCGGACCTTGCCGCTCTCTATCCGCAAAGAAGTTCTCCATTCCGAGACCATCCAATTTCTTGTGCTTTCCGAGGCTACTTCTCCTCTTATTCTAGGACTACCATGGCTCCAAACCCACAATCCACATGTGGATTGGGTAATGTCTCAAATCATCAGCTGGGGTCCTGCTTGTTTTAAGAACTGTCTCTCCAAAGTAGTTCCCCAGAGACTAACCAAAACATCAGAGGACATCCAAATTCCTACTCCATACCAAGATTTCGCTGATGTGTTTTCTCCCAGAGCAGCTGAAAAACTGCCTCCCCACCGTCCGTGGGATTGCCCTATTGACTTGATTCCATGTGGTCGAACTTATCCTCTCTCAGTTCCCGAGACTAAAGCCATGTCGTATTACATCTTTGAAAATCTCCAACGAGGATTCATTCGTCCTTCCACTTCCCCTGCTGGCGCCGGTTTCTTCTTCGTCAAAATGAAGGATGGGGTCTTTGTCCTTGCATAGACTACTGCGGTCTCAACAACATCACTGTCAAAAATCAGTACCCTCTACCTCTTGTTCCTGAGATGTTTGATAGGATTTGAGGTGCCCAAATATTCACCAAGTTGGCTCTCCGAGGGGCATACATTCTTATTAGAATTCGCTTAGGGGATCAGTGGAAGACGGCATTTAACACCTGGGACAGGCACTATGAGTACCTGGTAATGCCCTTTGGACTTAGCAACGCTCCAGCCGTCTTTCAAAGCTTTGTCAAAGAGATTTTCAGAGACCTTAAAAACCAGTCTGTCTTGGTATACTTGGATGACATACTCATTTTCTCCCGGACTCTGGAGGAACATCATGTTCAGGTTAGAGAGGTCCTGTCCCACCTCTGCCATCATCATCTGTATGGCAAACTGGAGAAATGTGTTTTCGAAGCAAGTGAGGTGGCATTCTTAGGTTTCATCCTTTCTGGAACAGAAATCCGTATGGATCCTGCCAAAGTCCAAGCAGTCTTAGATTGGCCACAGGCCACCACCATCAGGGGTGTCCAACGATTTATCGGATTTGCCAACTTCTATCGAAGATTTGTCCAAGGATATTCCACCATTATGGCACCCATCACATCTTTGACCAAAAAGGGAGCCAATCCCTCCAAATGGCCTCCTGAGAGTTCTACAGCTTTCCTCCAGATCAAAGAGGCCTTCTCCAAGGCTCCGGTTCTTCGTCAACCGGACCTCTCATTACCATTTATCGTGGAGGTTGATGCTTCCTCTGAGAGAGTAGGGGCCATACTATCTCAACGCTTCTCTGACGGACAGACTCATCCGTGCTCCTTCTTCTCTCGCAAATTCCAGCCGGCCGAGAAGAACTATGCAATCGGGGAAAAAGAACTCCTAGCCATGAAGCTAGCATTAGAAGAGTGGTGATTTCTGTTATATCCGTCTATCCCTTTACCATTCTGACCGATCACAAGAATTTGCTGTATCTTCAGAAGGCCCGTTGCTTGAACCCTCACCAAGCCAGGTGGGCTTTATTCTTCTCGCGGTTCAACTTCTCTCTGCAGTTCAGACCTGGTATTCAAAACCGCAAAGCGGACGCCTTGTCCAGTTCTTTTTCTGCCGAAGATTCTTAAACAGAGAAAGTTCAGCTTATTTTGAACCCCATTCCAGTGGCACAACTCATACAGCCTCCACCGTCTGGAAAAACATTAGTCCCTCAGTCCCTCTGGAGGAAGATATTATACTGGGCACATGCTTCGAAGTTTTCAGGACACACAGGAATTAAGAAAACTGTGGCTCTTCTCAGTCGTTCTTATTGGTGGTCGACTCTCCACCAAGTTGAGTCCACTGAGTTCATCGCTGCCTGTCCTGTTTGTGCTCAGCATAAAGTTTCTCGGAGGTTACCCCTTGGTCCTCTCCAACCTCTGTCAGTTCCAAGGATCCCATGGTCCCATCCATCTGTCCATGGACTTCGTGACTGACCTGCCACTTTGCAACAAATACAACACTATCTGGGTAATAGTGGACAGGTTCTCTAAGATGGCTCACTTCATTCCTGTTCCCGTCTTAGCCAAACTCTTCGTTCAACACATCTTTCAGCTGCATGGCTGCCCTGAAGAAATAATATCTGACCGGGGAGTTTAATTCACAGCAAGATTCTGAAGAGCCTTGTGTACTAGCCTCGGAGTAAATCTAAAATTTTCTTCTGCCTACCATCCTCAGACCAATGGACAAACTGAGAGAGTAAACCAAGACCTTGAAACTTTCATTCGCCTCTATGTTTCTTCCTCTCAAGACAACTGGGTTGAGTTATTGCCATGGGCAGAATTTGCGCAGAATTTCCATTATCACGAATCATTGGATACCGCTCCTTTCAAAGTCGTGTATGGTCAGCACCCCAGAGTACTGCCATTCTCTGCTCTTCCTGCCTCCCAGGTTCCTGCTTCCAAGGTCCTTCTTGGAGAATTCTATGAATTATGGAAGAAGGTCAGAACATCTTTGTTGAAAGCTTCACAGCGGTATAAGATTCAAGCTGACCGTAAGAGGCGGGCAGTTCCTCTATTGCGTCCAGGGGATAGAGTCTGGTTGTCATCTAAAAATCTCCACTTCAGAGTTCCATCTATGAAATTTGCACCCAGATACATTGGTCCTTACAAAATCTCAAAAGTCATCAATCCTGTGGCATACTAGCTCGATCTTCCACCTCACCTCCGAATGCCCAGGGTCTTCCATATCCTTCTCCTCAAACCTTTGGTCATCAATAAATTCTATTCTCTCATTAAGAAATCTTCTAAGGTTGTCGGTGTTGCAGAAGATTCGTCTCCTTGTGCTGCATGCCAAAATTTATAGTGAAATATTTAAAAAAGAAAAAACGGCAACAGGTTAAAGTGGAAAATGTTGCTGTTTTTTCTACTTCTTGTTTTCAATGGCCACATTAAATTAACATTTAATTGGGAAGACATAACTCAGTGTAGAAAGGGTCTTTTCACTATATGATTTTTTTGTTAGGGGGCTAATGGTCCAGGGGAGTGCCTCTGGGAGGTGAGGTTTCAGAGTAAATGACAGTTTATTTACAATTTAGAAAAATGTGCCCATTATAGAGATAGGAAGTGTAACAGATTTCATAATGTTGCGCTTGTCAAGTGAGAGCCCTCTGCTGGGTGCACTGAGACTGCCTTCACACAGATATTTTCCTCTGTGTGCAGGAGGAGAAGTCAGCCTTATTACCTCCTCCTGGTGGGCTGGGAGGTGTTTAGGGGTAATGGGGAGATACACAAGTAAATTATGAGCTATTTATTTGCTTTAATGAAAGAATTATTCAGAACCGTTGTTCATATGTGTGGTGTGTAGTGTAAGGGGGTGTATGTGTGTGGTGTGTAGTGTAAGGAAATGTATGTGTGTTATTAAAAATATTAATAAATAAATCTTACCTGACTCTCCAGTGACCGCGTCAAGTCCAGTCTAGTCCATTATGTGAGCACCCTGTGTCAAACTGTAAGACAGGCTGCAGTGCCTACAAAAGCTGTATTGCCAGGGGTGTATGTGTAAGGGTGTAGTGTAAGGGAGTGTATGTGTGTTATTAAAAATATTAATAAATAAATCTTACCTGACTCTCCAGTGTCCGCGTCAAGTCCAGTCTAGTCCATTATGTGTGCACCCTGTGTCAAACTGTAAGACAGGCTGCAGTGCCTACAAAAGCTGTATTGCCAGGGGTGTAGTGTAATGGGGTGTATGTGTAAGGGAGTGTATGTGTGTTATGATGTGTAAAGTTAGGAGGTGTATGTGTGGGGTGTACTATAAGGGTGTGTATTTGTGGGGTAGAGTGTAAGGGTGTATATGGGGGGTGTGTAGTGTAAT